>JASTWQ010000423.1:162500-165320 GCA_035220615.1 Leptothorax acervorum | reverse complement strand
ACTAACCTAAACCTAACCTACCTGACCTAACCCTAACCTAACCTAACCTAACCTAACCTAACCTACCTAACCAACCTAACCTGACCTAACCTAACCTAACCTACCTAACCTAACCTAACCTAACCTAACCTAACCTAACCTAACCTAACCTGACCTAACCTAACCTAACCTAACCTAACCTAAACCTAACCTAACCTAACCTACCTAACCTAACCTAACCTAACCTAACCTAACCTAACCTGACCTAACCTAACCTGACCTAACCTAACCTAACCTAACCTAACCTAACCTAACCTAACCTAACCTAACCTAACCTAACCTAACCTAACCTAACCTAACCTAACCTAACCTAACCTAACCTAACCTAACCTAACCTAACCTAACCTAACCTAACCTAACCTAACCTAACCTACCTAACCTAACCTAACCTAACCTAACCTAACCTAACCTAACCTAACCTAACCTAACCTAACCTAACCTAACCTAACCTAACCTAACCTAACCTAACCTAACCTAACCTAACCTAACCTAACCTAACCTAACCTGACCTAACCTAACCTAACCTGACCTAACCTAACCTAACCTAACCTAACCTAACCTAACCTAACCTAACCTAACCTAACCTAACCTAACCTAACCTAACCTAACCTAACCTAACCTAACCTAACCTAACCTACCTAACCTAACCTAACCTAACCTGACCTAACCTAACCTAACCTAACCTAACCTAACCTAACCTAACCTAACCTAACCTAACCTAACCTAACCTAACCTAACCTAACCTAACCTAACCTAACCTAACCTAACCTAACCTAACCTAACCTAACCTAACCTACCTAACCTAACCTAACCTAACCTAACCTAACCTAACCTAACCTAACCTAACCTAACCTAACCTAACCTAACCTAACCTAACCTAACCTAACCTAACCTAACCTAACCTAACCTAACCTAACCTAACCTAACCTAACCTAACCTAACCTAACCTAACCTAACCTAACCTAACCTAACCTAACCTAACCTAACCTAACCTAACCTAACCTAACCTAACCTAACCTAACCTAACCTAACCTAACCTAACCTACCTAACCTAACCTGACCTAACCTAACCTAACCTAACCTAACCTAACCTAACCTAACCTAACCTAACCTAACCTAACCTAACCTAACCTAACCTAACCTAACCTAACCTAACCTAACCTAACCTAACCTAACCTAACCTAACCTAACCTAACCTAACCTAACCTAACCTAACCTAACCTAACCTAACCTAACCTAACCTAACCTAACCTAACCTAACCTGACCTAACCTAACCTAACCTAACCTAACCTAACCTAACCTAACCTAACCTAACCTAACCTAACCTAACCTAACCTAACCTAACCTAACCTACCTAACCTACCTAACCTGAACCTAACCTAACCTAACCTAACCTAACCTAACCTAACCTAACCTAACCTAACCTAACCTAACCTAACCTAACCTAACCTAACCTAACCTAACCTAACCTAACCTAACCTAACCTAACCTAACCTAACCTAACCTAACCTAACCTAACCTAACCTAACCTAACCTAACCTAACCTAACCTAACCTACCTAACCTAACCTAACCTAACCTAACCTAACCTAACCTAACCTAACCTAACCTAACCTAACCTAACCTAACCTAACCTAACCTAACCTAACCTAACCTAACCTAACCTAACCTAACCTAACCTAACCTAACCTAACCTAACCTAACCTAACCTAACCTAACCTACCTAACCTAACCTAACCTAACCTAACCTAACCTGACCTAACCTAACCTAACCTAACCTAACCTAACCTAACTAACCTAACCTAACCTAACCTAACCTAACCTAACCTAACCTAACCTAACCTAACCTAACCTAACCTAACCTAACCTAACCTAACCTAACCTAACCTAACCTAACCTAACCTGACCTAACCTAACCTAACCTAACCTAACCTAACCTAACCTAACCTAACCTAACCTAACCTAACCTAACCTAACCTAACCTAACCTAACCTAACCTAACCTAACCTAACCTAACCTAACCTAACCTAACCTAACCTAACCTAACCTAACCTAACCTGACCTAACCTAACCTAACCTAACCTAACCTAACCTAACCTAACCTAACCTAACCTAACCTAACCTAACCTAACCTAACCTAACCTAACCTAACCTAACCTAACCTAACCTAACCTAACCTAACCTAACCTAACCTAACCTAACCTAACCTAACCTAACCTAACCTAACCTAACCTAACCTAACCTAACCTAACCTAACCTAACCTAACCTAACCTAACCTAACCTACCTAACCTAACCTAACCTAACCTAACCTAACCTAACCTAACCTAACCTAACCTAACCTAACCTAACCTAACCTAACCTAACCTAACCTAACCTAACCTACCTAACCTAACCTAACCTAACCTAACCTAACCTAACCTAACCTAACCTAACCTAACCTAACCTAACCTAACCTAACCTAACCTAACCTAACCTAACCTAACCTAACCTAACCTAACCTAACCTAACCTAACCTAACCTAACCTAACCTAACCTAACCTAACCTAACCTAACCTAACCTAACCTAACCTAACCTAACCTAACCTAACCTAACCTAACCTAACCTGACCTAACCTAACCTAACCTAACCTAACCTAACCTAACCTAACCTAACCTAACCTAACCTAACCTAACCTAACCTAACCTAACCTAACCTAACCTAACCTAACCTAACCTAACCTAACCTAACCTAACCTAACCTAACCTAACCTAACCTACCTAACCTAACCTAACCTAACCT
>JASTWQ010000423.1:55000-160000 GCA_035220615.1 Leptothorax acervorum | reverse complement strand
AGATAGAGGGGTGGACCAGAGGACCAAAATTGTAGGGCTCGTCGAGAACTATAAGAATACCCAGTCGTCCAATCCAAAAAACAAAAAAAAATTTTCAAAAAATTATTGAAAAATTAATTTCTCGAAAACGTAGGTATAGAATTTAATGCGCCTGTGCGTACGTGTAGTGGGGAGGGCCCCCTACAACATATATAAAAGGCATCAAATCCTATGGTCAGGATTCAAAATGGCGGCCGTTTGAAAACTTTAAAGCTCTGTATCTCCGAAACTAGAAGGGGTAGGGGGATGAACCAAAGTTTTTCTTGAAGGGGAGGTCGAGCCCTACAACTCGTCTTCAGACCCCAAAGCTCCAGCTTCAACCGCTTAGACGCTACAGCGAATTAAAGGCATATCGTCTTTTTTTGGCTGTATCTTCTAAAGTAATTTTGAAATCGACAATCGCCTGTGGCTCCACGAGTTTGACGAGATGCCGAAGCAGATGCAACAATAAAAAAAATCGTCGAAAATGAGAGTAATCGTGTAACCTAAACTATCCGTACCCCCGAGTCTAAGTCCAACATCGTCGTCCTAACTAAATTTGCTTATTCTCTCCAATCCTGACGAAATAAAGAAAAAAAAAAAAAAAAAAAAAAAAAAAAAAAAAGAGGGGGGAGGGGGTCAATTTTTATATTTTTCGAGTAAGACTTAGAAAAATTTCAGAAATTTTCAAAAATTGATCCAAAATTTGTGGGTCCATTGTGCGTTTCTCGTCGAGTACTACCCGTAGGAATAGTCTCCCAGAGTCCGATTTTGCCTTCCCTCATTGATGCTCCTACAGGACTTGGAAAAATATTAAAAAAATTTTCAAAAATTAATTTCTCGAAAACGTAGGTATAGAATTTGATGCGCCTGTGCGTACGTGTAGAGGGAAGGGCCCCCTACAACATATATAAAAAGCATCAAATTCTACGGTCAAATTTCAAAATGGCGCCCGTTTGAAAATTTTGAAGCCCTATATCTCCGAAACTATAGCAGATAGAAAGGTGGACCAGAGGACCAAAATTGTAGGGCTCGTCGAGATCTATAAGAAACCTTAGTCGTTTAACCCCCAAAACAAAACCAAAAAAACCAAAAATTATTCTCTCGAAAACGTATCGTTAGATTTTGGAATGCCTGTGCGTACGTGTAGGGGGGACGGGCCCCCTACAACATATATAAAAAGCATCAAATTCTACGGTCACGTTTAAAAATGGCGCCCGTTTAAATACTTTGAAGCTCTATATCTCCGAAACTATAACAGATAGAGGGGTGGACCAGAGGACCAAAATTGTAGGGCTCGTCGAGAACTATAAGAATACCCAGTCGTCCAACCCCAAAAACAAAAAAAAATTTTCAAAAAATTATTTAAAAATTAATTTCTCGAAAACGTAGGTATAGAATTTGATGCGCCTGTGCGTACGTGTAGAGGGGAGGGCCCCCTACAACATATATAAAAGCATCAAATTCTACGGTCACGTTTCAAAATGGCGGCCGTTTGAAAACTTTGAAGCCCTGTATCTCCGAAACTAAAAGGGGTAGGGGGATGAACTAAAGTTCTACTTGTAGGGGAGGTCAAGCCCTACAACTCATCTTCAGACCCCAAAGCTCCAGCTCCAACCGCTTAGACGCTACAGCGAATTAAAGGCATATCGTCTTTTTTTGGCTGTATCTTCTAAAGTAATCTTGATATCGACAATCGCCTGTGGCTCCACGTGTTTTCACGAGATGCCGAAGCAGATGCAACAATAAAAAATCGTCGAAAAATGGGGCAAGTCTCTAACCTGACCTAAACTACCCGTACCCCCGAGTCTAAGTCCAACATCGTCGTCCTAACTAAATTTGATTATTCTCTCCAATCCTGACGAAATAAAAAAAAAAAAAAAAAAAGAGGGGGGAGGGGGTCAATTTTTATATTTTTCGAGTGACAGAAAAATTTCATAAATTTTCAAAAATTGATCCAAAGTTTGTGGGTCCATTGTGCGTTTCTCGTCGAGTACTACCCGTAGGAATAGTCTCCCAGAGTCCGATTTTGCCTTCCCTCATTGATGCTCCTACAGGACTTGGAAAAATATTTACAAAAAATCTTCAAAAATTAATTTCTCGAAAACGTAGGTATAGAATTTGGTACGCTTGTGTGTACGTATAGGGGGGAGGGCCCCCTACAACATATATAAAAGGCATCAAATCCTATGGTCAAATTTCAAAATGGCGACTGTTTAAAGAAAAAAAAAGAATTTTGAAGCTCTATATCTCCGAAACTATAACAGATAGAGGGATGGACCAAAAGACCAAAAGTGTAGGGCTCGTCGAGAACTATAAGATGCCTCAGTCGTCCAATCCTCAAAACCAACAGAAAACAAGAAAAAATTTCCAAAAATACTTTAAAAATTAATTTCTCGAAAACGTAGGTATAGAATTTGGATGCGCCTGTATGTACGTGTAGGGGGGAGGGCCCCCTACAACATATATAAAAGGCATCAAATCCTATGGTCAAGTTTCAAAATGGCGACGGTTTAAAGATTTTGAAGCTCTATATCTCCGAAACTATAAGAGATAGAGGGGTGGACCAGAGGACCAAAATTGTAGGGCTCGTCGAGAACTATAAGAATACCCAGTCGTCCAACCCAAAAAACAAAAAAAAATTTTCAAAAAATTATTTAAAAATTAATTTCTCGAAAACGTAGGTATAGAATTTAATGACGCCTGTGCGTACGTGTAGTGGGGAAGGGCCCCCTACAACATATATAAAGGGCATCAAATCCTATGGTCAGGATTCAAAATGGCGGCCGTTTGAAAATTTTGAAGCTCTGTATCTCCGAAACTAGAAGAGGGTAGGGGGATGAACCAAAGTTCCTGTTGAAGGGGAGGTCGAGCCCTACAACTCGTCTTCAGACCCCAAAGCTCCAGCTTCCAACCGCTTAGACGCTACAGCGAATTAAAGGCATATCGTCTTTTTTTGGCTGTATCTTCTAAAGTAATCTTGAAATCGACAATCGCCTGTGGCTCCACGAGTTTGCACGAGATGCCGAAGCAGATGCAACAATAAAAAAATCGTCGAAAATGAGAGTAATCGTGTAACCTAAACTATCCGTACCCCCGAGTCTAAGTCCAACATCGTCGTCCTAACTAAATTTGCTTATTCTCTCCAATCCTGACGAAATAAAGAGAAAAAAAAAAAAAAAAAAAAAAAAAAAAAAAAGAGGGGGGAGGGGGTCAATTTTTATATTTTTCGAGTCTTAGAAAAATTTCAGAAATTTTCAAAAATTGATCCAAAATTTGTGGGTCCATTGTGCGTTTCTCGTCGAGTACTACCCGTAGGAATAGTTTCCCAGAGTCCGATTTTGCTTTCCCTCATTGATGCTCCTACAGGACTTCGAAAAATATTTAAAAAAAAATTTTCAAAAATTAATTTCTCGAAAACGTAGGTATAGAATTTGATGCGCCTGTGCGTACGTGTAGAGGGGAGGGCCCCCTACAACATATATAAAAAGCATCAAATTCCACGGTCAAATTTCAAAATGGCGCCCGTTTGAAAAGTTTGAAGCTCTATATCTTCGAAACCATAACAGATAGAGGGGTGGACCAGAGGACCAAAATTGTAGGGCTCGTCGAGACCTATAAGAGGCCTTAGTCGTCCAATCCCCAAAACAAAACAAAAAAAATCAAAAATTATTTTCTCAAAAACGTATCGTTAGATTTTGGAATGCCTGTGCGTACGTGTAGGGGGGACGGCCCCCTACAACATATATAAAAAGCATCAAATTCTACGGTCACGTTTAAAAATGGCGCCCGTTTAAATACTTTGAAGCTCTATATCTCCGAAACTATAACAGATAGAGGGGTGGACCAGAGGACCAAAATTGTAGGGCTCGTCGAGAACTATAAGAATACCCAGTCGTCCAACCCCAAAAACAAAAAAAAATTTTCAAAAAATTATTTAAAAATTAATTTCTCGAAAACGTAGGTATAGAATTTGATGCGCCTGTGCGTACGTGTAGAGGGGAGGGCCCCCTACAACATATATAAAAAGCATCAAATTCTACGGTCACGTTTCAAAATGGCGGCCGTTTGAAAACTTTGAAGCCCTGTATCTCCGAAACTAAAAGGGGTAGGGGGATGAACCAAAGTTCTACTTGTAGGGGAGGTCAAGCCCTACAACTCATCCTCAGACCCCAAAGCTCCAGCTCCAACCGCTTAGACGCTACAGCGAATTAAAGGCATATCGTCTTTTTTTGGCTGTATCTTCTAAGTAATCTTGATATCGACAATCGCCTGTGGCTCCACGTGTTTCACGAGATGCCGAAGCAGATGCAACAATAAAAAAATCGTCGAAAAAATGGGGCAAGTCTCTAACCTGACCTAAACTACCCGTACCCCCGAGTCTAAGTCCAACATCGTCGTCCTAACTAAATTTGATTATTCTCTCCAATCCTGACGAAATAAAAAAAAAAAAAAAAAAAGAGGGGGGAGGGGGTCAATTTTTATATTTTTCGAGTAGACAGAAAAATTTCATAAATTTTCAAAAATTGATCCAAAGTTTGTGGGTCCATTGTGCGTTTCTCGTCGAGTACTACCCGTAGGAATAGTCTCCCAGAGTCCGATTTTGCCTTCCCTCATTGATGCTCCTACAGGACTTGGAAAAAATTTACAAAAAATTTTCAAAAATTAATTTCTCGAAAACGTAGGTATAGAATTTGGTACGCTTGTGTGTACGTATAGGGGGGAGGGCCCCCTACAACATATATAAAGGACATCGAATCCTATGGTCAAATTTCAAAATGGCGACTGTTTAAAAAAAAAAAAAGAATTTTGAAGCTCTATATCTCCGAAACTATAACAGATAGAGGGATGGACCAAAGGACCAAAAGTGTAGGGCTCGTCGAGAACTATAAGATGCCTCAGTCGTCCAATCCTCAAAACCAACAGAAAACAAGAAAAAATTTCCAAAAATACTTAAAAATTAATTTCTCGAAAACGTAGGTATAGAATTTGGATGCGCCTGTATGTACGTGTAGGGGGGAGGGCCCCCTACAACATATATAAAGGGCATCAAATCCTATGGTCAAGTTTCAAAATGGCGACGGTTTAAAGATTTTGAAGCTCTATATCTCCGAAACTATAAGAGATAGAGGGGTGGACCAGAGGACCAAAATTGTAGGGCTCGTCGAGAACTATAAGAATACCCAGTCGTCCAATCCAAAAAACAAAAAAAAATTCTCAAAAAATTATTTAAAAATTAATTTCTCGAAAACGTAGGTATAGAATTTGATGCGCCTGTGCGTACGTGTAGTGGGGAGGGCCCCCTACAACATATATAAAAGGCATCAAATCCTATGGTCAGGATTCAAAATGGCGGCCGTTTGAAAACTTTAAAGCTCTGTATCTCCGAAACTAGAAGGGGTAGGGGGATGAACCAAAGTTTTTCTTGAAGGGGAGGTCGAGCCCTACAACTCGTCTTCAGACCCCAAAGCTCCAGCTCCAACCGCTTAGACGCTACAGCGAATTAAAGGCATATCGTCTTTTTTTGGCTGTATCTTCTAAAGTAATTTTGAAATCGACAATCGCCTGTGGCTCCACGAGTTTGACGAGATGCCGAAGCAGATGCAACAATAAAAAAATCGTCGAAAATGAGAGTAATCGTGTAACCTAAACTATCCGTACCCCCGAGTCTAAGTCCAACATCGTCGTCCTAACTAAATTTGCTTATTCTCTCCAATCCTGACGAAATAAAGAGAAAAAAAAAAAAAAAAAAAAAAAAAAAAAAAAGCGGGGGGAGGGGGTCAATTTTTATATTTTTCGAGTGACTTAAAAAAATTTCAGAAATTTTCAAAAATTGATCCAAAATTTGTGGGTCCATTGTGCGTTTCTCGTCGAGTACTACCCGTAGGAATAGTCTCCCAGAGTCCGATTTTGCCTTCCCTCATTGATGCTCCTACAGGACTTGAAAGAATATTAAAAAAATTTTCAAAAATTAATTTCTCGAAAACGTAGGTATAGAATTTGATGCGCCTGTGCGTACGTGTAGAGGGGAGGGCCCCCTACAACATATATAAAAAGCATCAAATTCTACGGTCAAATTTCAAAATGGCGCCCGTTTGAAAAGTTTGAAGCCCTATATCTCCGAAACTATAACAGATAGAGGGGTGGACCAGAGGACCAAAATTGTAGGGCTCGTCGAGACCTATAAGAAGCCTTAGTCGTCCAATCCCCAAAACAAAACAAAAAAAATCAAAAATTATTTTCTCGAAAACGTATCGTTAGATTTTGGAATGCCTGTGCGTACGTGTAGGGGGGACGGCCCCCTACAACATATATAAAAAGCATCAAATTCTACGGTCACGTTTAAAAATGGCGCCCGTTTAAATACTTTGAAGCTCTATATCTCCGAAACTATAACAGATAGAGGGGTGGACCAGAGGACCAAAATTGTAGGGCTCGTCGAGAACTATAAGAATACCCAGTCGTCCAACCCCAAAAACAAAAAAAAATTTTCAAAAAATTATTTAAAAATTAATTTCTCGAAAACGTAGGTATAGAATTTGATGCGCCTGTGCGTACGTGTAGAGGGGAGGGCCCCCTACAACATATATAAAAAGCATCAAATTCTACGGTCACGTTTCAAAATGGCGGCCGTTTGAAAACTTTGAAGCCCTGTATCTCCGAAACTAAAAGGGGTAGGGGGATGAACCAAAGTTCTACTTGTAGGGGAGGTCAAGCCCTACAACTCATCCTCAGACCCCAAAGCTCCAGCTCCAACCGCTTAGACGCTACAGCGAATAAAAGGCATATCGTCTTTTTTTGGCTGTATCTTCTAAAGTAATCTTGATATCGACAATCGCCTGTGGCTCCACGTGTTTCACGAGATGCCGAAGCAAATGCAACAATAAAAAAATCGTCGAAAAAATGGGGCAAGTCTCTAACCTGACCTAAACTACCCGTACCCCCGAGTCTAAGTCCAACATCGTCGTCCTAACTAAATTTGCTTATTCTTTCCAATCCTGACAAAATAAAAAATAAAAAAAAAAAAAAAAAAAAAAAAAAGGAGGGGGAGGGGGTCAATTTTTATATTTTTCGAGTGACAAAAAAATTTCATAAATTTTCAAAAATTGATCCAAAGTTTGTGGGTCCATTGTGCGTTTCTCGTCGAGTACTACCCGTAGGAATAGTCTCCCAGAGTCCGATTTTGCCTTCCCTCATTGATGCTCCTACAGGACTTGGAAAAATATTTACAAAAAATCTTCAAAAATTAATTTCTCGAAAACGTAGGTATAGAATTTGGTACGCTTGTGTGTACGTATAGGGGGGAGGGCCCCCTACAACATATATAAAAGGCATCAAATCCTATGGTCAAATTTCAAAATGGCGACTGTTTAAAGAAAAAAAAAGAATTTTGAAGCTCTATATCTCCGAAACTATAACAGATAGAGGGATGGACCAAAAGACCAAAAGTGTAGGGCTCGTCGAGAACTATAAGATGCCTCAGTCTTCCAATCCTCAAAACCAACAGAAAACAAGAAAAAATTTCCAAAAATACTTTAAAAATTAATTTCTCGAAAACGTAGGTATAGAATTTGGTGCGCCTGTATGTACGTGTAGGGGGGAGGGCCCCCTACAACATATATAAAGGGCATCAAATCCTATGGTCAAGTTTCAAAATGGCGACGGTTTAAAGATTTTGAAGCTCTATATCTCCGAAACTATAAGAGATAGAGGGGTGGACCAGAGGACCAAAATTGTAGGGCTCGTCGAGAACTATAAGAATACCCAGTCGTCCAACCCAAAAAACAAAAAAAAATTTTCAAAAAATTATTGAAAAATTAATTTCTCGAAAACGTAGGTATAGAATTTAATGCGCCTGTGCGTACGTGTAGTGGGGAGGGCCCCCTACAACATATATAAAAGGCATCAAATCCTATGGTCAGGATTCAAAATGGCGGCCGTTTGAAAACTTTAAAGCTCTGTATCTCCGAAACTAGAAGGGGTAGGGGGATGAACCAAAGTTTTTCTTGAAGGGGAGGTCGAGCCCTACAACTCGTCTTCAGACCCCAAAGCTCCAGCTCCAACCGCTTAGACGCTACAGCGAATTAAAGGCATATCGTCTTTTTTTGGCTGTATCTTCTAAAGTAATTTTGAAATCGACAATCGCCTGTGGCTCCACGAGTTTGACGAGATGCCGAAGCAGATGCAACAATAAAAAAATCGTCGAAAATGAGAGTAATCGTGTAACCTAAACTATCCGTACCCCCGAGTCTAAGTCCAACATCGTCGTCCTAACTAAATTTGCTTATTCTCTCCAATCCTGACGAAATAAAGAGAAAAAAAAAAAAAAAAAAAAAAAAAAAAAGCGGGGGGAGGGGGTCAATTTTTATATTTTTCGAGTAAGACTTAGAAAAATTTCAGAAATTTTCAAAAATTGATCCAAAATTTGTGGGTCCATTGTGCGTTTCTCGTCGAGTACTACCCGTAGGAATAGTCTCCCAGAGTCCGATTTTGCCTTCCCTCATTGATGCTCCTACAGAACTTGAAAAAATATTTAAAAAAAATTTCAAAAATTAATTTCTCGAAAACGTATCGTTAGATTTTGGAACGCCTGTGCGTACGTGTAGGGGGGAGGGCCCCCTACAACATATATAAAAAGCATCAAATTCTACGGTCAAATTTCAAAATGGCGACTGTTTAAAAAAAAAAAAAAACTTTAAAGCTCTATATCTCCGAAACTATAACAGATAGAGGGATGGACCAAAGGATCAAAAGTGTAGGGCTCGTCGAGAACTATAAGATGCCTCAGTCGTCCAATCCTCAAAACCAACAAAAAACAAGAAAAAATTTCCAAAAATACTTCAAAAATTAATTTCTCGAAAACGTATCGTTAGATTTTGGAATGCCTGTGCGTACGTGTAGGGGGGAGGGCCCCCTACAACATATATAAAAAGCATCAAATTCTACGGTCACGTTTCAAAATGGGGGCCGTTTGAAAACTTTGAAGCCTTATATCTCCGAAACTATAACAGATAGAGGGATGGACCAAAGGACCAAAATTGTAGGGCTCGTCGAGAACTATAAGACACCCCAGTCGACCAACCCCAAAAACAAAAAAAAATTTTCAAAAAAACATTTAAAAATTAATTTCTCGAAAACGTAGGTATAGAATTTGATGCGCCTGTGCGTACGTGTAGAGGGGAGGGCCCCCTACAACATATATAAAGGGCATCAAATTCTACGGTCACGTTTCAAAATGGCGCCTGTTTGAAAACTTTGAAACCCTATATCTCCGAAACTAAAAGGGGTAGGGGGATGAGCCAAAGTTCTACTTGTAGGGGAGGTCGAGCCCTACAACTCGTCCTCAGACCCCAAAGCTCCAGCTCCAACCGCTTAGACGCTACAGCGAATAAAAGGCATATCGTCTTTTTTTGGCTGTATCTTCTAAAGTAATCTTGATATCGACAATCGCCTGTGGCTCCACGTGTTTCACGAGATGCCGAAGCAAATGCAACAATAAAAAAATCGTCAAAAAAATGGGGCAAGTCTCTAACCTGACCTAAACTACCCGTACCCCCCGAGTCTAAGTCCAACATCGTCGTCCTAACTAAATTTGATTATTCTCTCCAATCCTGACGAAATAAAAAAAAAAAAAAAAAAAGAGGGGGGAGGGGGTCAATTTTTATATTTTTCGAGTAGACTAGAAAAATTTCATAAATTTTCAAAAATTGATCCAAAGTTTGTGGGTCCATTGTGCGTTTCTCGTCGAGTACTACCCGTAGGAATAGTCTCCCAGAGTCCGATTTTGCCTTCCCTCATTGATGCTCCTACAGGACTTGGAAAAATATTAACAAAAAATCTTCAAAAATTAATTTCTCGAAAACGTAGGTATAGAATTTGGTACGCTTGTGTGTACGTATAGGGGGGAGGGCCCCCTACAACATATATAAAAGGCATCAAATCCTATGGTCAAATTTCAAAATGGCGACTGTTAAAAGAAAAAAAAAGAATTTTGAAGCTCTATATCTCCGAAACTATAACAGATAGAGGGATGGACCAAAAGACCAAAAGTGTAGGGCTCGTCGAGAACTATAAGATGCCTCAGTCTTCCAATCCTCAAAACCAACAGAAAACAAAAAAAAATTTTCTAAAAATTATTAAAAAATTAATTTCTCGAAAACGTAGGTATAGAATTTGGTACGCCTGTGTGTACGTGTAGGGGGGAGGACCCCCTACAACATATATAAAGGGCATCAAATCCTATGGTCAAGTTTCAAAATGGCGACGGTTTAAAGATTTTGAAGCTCTATATCTCCGAAACTATAAGAGATAGAGGGGTGGACCAGAGGACCAAAATTGTAGGGCTCGTCGAGAACTATAAGAATACCCAGTCGTCCAATCCAAAAAACAAAAAAAAATTTTCAAAAAATTATTGAAAAATTAATTTCTCGAAAACGTAGGTATAGAATTTAATGCGCCTGTGCGTACGTGTAGTGGGGAAGGCCCCCTACAACATATATAAAAGGCATCAAATCCTATGGTCAGGATTCAAAATGGCGGCCGTTTGAAAATTTTGAAGCTCTGTATCTCCGAAACTAGAAGAGGTAGGGGGATGAACCAAAGTTCCTCTTGAAGGGGAGGTCGAGCCCTACAACTCGTCTTCAGACCCCAAAGCTCCAGCTCCAACCGCTTAGACGCTACAGCGAATTAAAGGCATATCGTCTTTTTTTGGCTGTATCTTCTAAAGTAATTTTGAAATCGACAATCGCCTGTGGCTCCACGAGTTTGACGAGATGCCGAAGCAGATGCAACAATAAAAAAATCGTCGAAAATGAGAGTAATCGTGTAACCTAAACTATCCGTACCCCCGAGTCTAAGTCCAACATCGTCGTCCTAACTAAATTTGCTTATTCTCTCCAATCCTGACGAAATAAAGAGAAAAAAAAAAAAAAAAAAAAAAAAAAAAAAAGCGGGGGGAGGGGGTCAATTTTTATATTTTTCGAGTGACTTAAAAAAATTTCAGAAATTTTCAAAAATTGATCCAAAATTTGTGGGTCCATTGTGCGTTTCTCGTCGAGTACTACCCGTAGGAATAGTCTCCCAGAGTCCGATTTTGCCTTCCCTCATTGATGCTCCTACAGGACTTGGAAAAATATTAAAAAAATTTTCAAAAATTAATTTCTCGAAAACGTAGGTATAGAATTTGATGCGCCTGTGCGTACGTGTAGAGGGGAGGGCCCCCTACAACATATATAAAAAGCATCAAATTCTACGGTCAAATTTCAAAATGGCGCCCGTTTGAAAAGTTTGAAGCCCTATATCTCCGAAACTATAACAGATAGAGGGGTGGACCAGAGGACCAAAATTGTAGGGCTCGTCGAGAACTATAAGAGGCCTTAGTCGTCCAATCCCCAAAACAAAACCAAAAAAATCAAAAGTTATTTTCTCGAAAACGTATCGTTAGATTTTGGAATGCTTGTGCGTACGTGTAGGGGGGAGGGCCCCCTACAACATATATAAAAAGCATCAAATTCTACGGTCACGTTTAAAAATGGCGCCTATTTTAAAAGTTTGAAGCCCTATATCTCCGAAACTATAACAGATAGAGGAGTGGACCAGAGGACCAAAATTGTAGGGCTCGTCGAGGACTATAAGAAACCCCAGTCGGCCAACCCCAACAACCAAAAAAAATTCTCAAAAAATTATTTAAAAATTAATTTCTCGAAAACGTAGGTATAGAATTTGATGCGCCTGTGCGTACGTGTAGTGGGGAGGGCCCCCTACAACATATATAAAAGGCATCAAATCCTATGGTCAGGATTCAAAATGGCGGCCGTTTGAAAACTTTAAAGCTCTGTATCTCCGAAACTAAAAGGGGTAGGGGGATGAACTAAAGTTCTACTTGTAGGGGAGGTCAAGCCCTACAACTCATCTTCAGACCCCAAAGCTCCAGCTCCAACCGCTTAGACGCTACAGCGAATTAAAGGCATATCGTCTTTTTTGGCTGTATCTTCTAAAGTAATCTTGATATCGACAATCGCCTGTGGCTCCACGTGTTTCACGAGATGCCGAAGCAGATGCAACAATAAAAAAATCGTCGAAAAAATGGGGCAAGTCTCTAACCTGACCTAAACTACCCGTACCCCCGAGTCTAAGTCCAACATCGTCGTCCTAACTAAATTTGATTATTCTCTCCAATCCTGACGAAATAAAAAAAAAAAAAAAAAAAGAGGGGGGAGGGGGTCAATTTTTATATTTTTCGAGTGACAGAAAAATTTCATAAATTTTCAAAAATTGATCCAAAGTTTGTGGGTCCATTGTGCGTTTCTCGTCGAGTACTACCCGTAGGAATAGTCTCCCAGAGTCCGATTTTGCCTTCCCTCATTGATGCTCCTACAGGACTTGGAAAAATATTTACAAAAAATCTTCAAAAATTAATTTCTCGAAAACGTAGGTATAGAATTTGGTACGCTTGTGTGTACGTATAGGGGGGAGGGCCCCCTACAACATATATAAAAGGCATCAAATCCTATGGTCAAATTTCAAAATGGCGACTGTTTAAAGAAAAAAAAAGAATTTTGAAGCTCTATATCTCCGAAACTATAACAGATAGAGGGATGGACCAAAAGACCAAAAGTGTAGGGCTCGTCGAGAACTATAAGATGCCTCAGTCGTCCAATCCTCAAAACCAACAGAAAACAAGAAAAAATTTCCAAAAATACTTTAAAAATTAATTTCTCGAAAACGTAGGTATAGAATTTGGTGCGCCTGTATGTACGTGTAGGGGGGAGGGCCCCCTACAACATATATAAAAGGCATCAAATCCTATGGTCAAGTTTCAAAATGGCGACGGTTTAAAGACTTTGAAGCTCTATATCTCCGAAACTATAAGAGATAGAGGGGTGGACCAGAGGACCAAAATTGTAGGGCTCGTCGAGAACTATAAGAATACCCAGTCGTCCAACCCCAAAAACAAAAAAAAATTTTCAAAAAATTATTTAAAAATTAATTTCTCGAAAACGTAGGTATAGAATTTGATGCGCCTGTGCGTACGTGTAGTGGGGAGGGCCCCCTACAACATATATAAAAGGCATCAAATCCTATGGTCAGGATTCAAAATGGCGGCCGTTTGAAAACTTTAAAGCTCTGTATCTCCGAAACTAGAAGGGGTAGGGGGATGAACCAAAGTTCCTCTTGAAGGGGAGGTCGAGCCCTACAACTCGTCTTCAGACCCCAAAGCTCCAGCTTCAACCGCTTAGACGCTACAGCGAATTAAAGGCATATCGTCTTTTTTTGGCTGTATCTTCTAAAGTAATTTTGAAATCGACAATCGCCTGTGGCTCCACGAGTTTGACGAGATGCCGAAGCAGATGCAACAATAAAAAAATCGTCGAAAATGAGAGTAATCGTGTAACCTAAACTATCCGTACCCCCGAGTCTAAGTCCAACATCGTCGTCCTAACTAAATTTGCTTATTCTCTCCAATCCTGACGAAATAAAGAGAAAAAAAAAAAAAAAAAAAAAAAAAAAAAAGCGGGGGGAGGGGGTCAATTTTTATATTTTTCGAGTGACTTAAAAAAATTTCAGAAATTTTCAAAAATTGATCCAAAATTTGTGGGTCCATTGTGCGTTTCTCGTCGAGTACTACCCGTAGGAATAGTCTCCCAGAGTCCGATTTTGCCTTCCCTCATTGATGCTCCTACAGGACTTGGAAAAATATTAAAAAAATTTTCAAAAATTAATTTCTCGAAAACGTAGGTATAGAATTTGATGCGCCTGTGCGTACGTGTAGAGGGGAGGGCCCCCTACAACATATATAAAAAGCATCAAATTCTACGGTCAAATTTCAAAATGGCGCCCGTTTGAAAAGTTTGAAGCCCTATATCTCCGAAACTATAACAGATAGAGGGGTGGACCAGAGGACCAAAATTGTAGGGCTCGTCGAGACCTATAAGAAACCTTAGTCGTCCAATCCCCAAAACAAAACAAAAAAAATCAAAAATTATTTTCTCGAAAACGTATCGTTAGATTTTGGAATGCCTGTGCGTACGTGTAGGGGGGACGGCCCCCTACAACATATATAAAAAGCATCAAATTCTACGGTCACGTTTAAAAATGGCGCCCGTTTAAATACTTTGAAGCTCTATATCTCCGAAACTATAACAGATAGAGGGGTGGACCAGAGGACCAAAATTGTAGGGCTCGTCGAGAACTATAAGAATACCCAGTCGTCCAACCCCAAAAACAAAAAAAAATTTTCAAAAAATTATTTAAAAATTAATTTCTCGAAAACGTAGGTATAGAATTTGATGCGCCTGTGCGTACGTGTAGAGGGGAGGGCCCCCTACAACATATATAAAAAGCATCAAATTCTACGGTCACGTTTCAAAATGGCGGCCGTTTGAAAACTTTGAAGCCCTGTATCTCCGAAACTAAAAGGGGTAGGGGGATGAACCAAAGTTCTACTTGTAGGGGAGGTCAAGCCCTACAACTCATCCTCAGACCCCAAAGCTCCAGCTCCAACCGCTTAGACGCTACAGCGAATTAAAGGCATATCGTCTTTTTTTGGCTGTATCTTCTAAAGTAATCTTGATATCGACAATCGCCTGTGGCTCCACGTGTTTCACGAGATGCCAAAGCAGATGCAACAATAAAAAAATCGTCGAAAAAATGGGGCAAGTCTCTAACCTAACCTAACCTAACCTAACCTTGCAGCCGTACGCGACGTGTCGGCCACCTGATGGAACAACGTCGACAACCGCGCATTCCAGGCGGGGAAGCGCGGGGCCCTATCATCGAAGAGCCACGTACGACACAGTAGAATGTAAGTTAGGATTAAGTAATGCGATTAGGACGCTGAGCAGCGGCTCATTTAATCATTAGAAATTACCGTATTCCCTTTGATTTTCGTTTTTCATTTAGTTCTATTTGTTTTTCCTTTTTTGGCCGATTTAGATTAATTTATGTTGTTTCTTTTTGGCCCATTAGTGCCCGGCACGGCCGTGAGTATTGTTTGTTTGTTCGCGCATAGATCGCGATACCGCGCGTATAACATAAGGCGTCGTGCCACACTCAGACGTCGGACCGGGAACGTTCGAACCCGAATTAGCGAAAAAACGCGACTCCAATCAAGCCCATTGACGACATACGGGTGCGTGGACGCGAAGGGTCAAACCGCGCGAGCCGCGCGACTAAATAGCCATCGGTGCCGAACCACAGAGTCGTAAAATGGGGGCACGCCCAAAGAGTGCCGCGATCCGAGCACTGGGTGACGAGATAGCGAACCGAGCGTCACCCGCGGGGAAAAACCCACGGTGCCCCGATAGCGAGACGGGGCACACCGTTGGAACGAGTCGCCGCCGAGATCCGACCGCCCGTGCGGAAGTTGTGGGGACAGTCCGCGAAATCGACGCCCGGACACCGTATGCGAAGTCCAAGTCCGGATGTTAGTTCTTAGGGATCGTAGAAGCGAGCACCGGAGGTCGCCGTTAAGATCTGACCACTCAGACGGAAGTTACGGGGACGGTCCGCGAATTCGATACCCGGACACCGGATGCGAAAACCGAGTCCGGATGATAGTTCTTAGGGATCGTAGAAGCGAGCACCGGAGGTCGCCGTTAAGATCTGACCACCCAGACGGAAGTTACGGGGACGGTCCGCGAATTCAATACCCGGACACCGGATGCGAAAACTAAGTCCGGAATGTAGTCAGTAGGGATCCTAGAAGTGAGCACCGGGGGTCGCCGTCAACGTCGGGCGACACAAAATCGAACGGGACGTATTTTTTAGGAAGTCAGTCCGGATGCCTCTATAGGGATGTAAGAGGGGCCGGACACGCGGGTCAGCGATGTAAAAAGTCCAAAATCCCGGGGGGTGGAAAACCACTACCCGGGCATCGAGAAAGTGCGTCGCACTTATAGCATAACATGTGAAAATTTCCGTCACGAACATCTGGCGTGACCGCAAGCGGTAAACACCTATTGTAACTGCGTAGCGTGGAAAATTACCGAAAGAGAAAGCGGCCGCGATACCGTAGTAGGGATAGAATATCGAAAGTGGGGAGCCACAGCGCAGAGGAATACTCGAGGCAGTCTCTCGTGGGCGCTCGTAGAGGTAACACCGGTCTCGCGCGTATGTCCCGACGTGTCGTAATAATTATCGCGACAGTGATCCGGCTTACGAAATTAGATTACCCCAGCGTCCGAAACAAACGGGAACGCCCGCATAACGCGTTAAAAGTCGCCGATACGAAAGGCGAACGGTATTATAGTGCCGAAACGGAAATTACGCACTTAGCGAGACGTGCGACCGCCATCTTGCGCGGAATAAATAAATGTGAACAACGATCTGTGTAAAACGATCAATGAGAATAAATGGAATAATCATTTGTGAAAATTACGACGAAGTCGCAATTACTTACCTTACACTTACCTGATTAAACGGAGGGCAGCCATCTTGGAGAAGCAGCGATCCGGGTCGAGGATTACTATCGGTGCATCAACGGAGGGACCAGCGGATGTGACATCCGTGGCGGAAACCTAAAAATAATCAGTATTAATTAATTTGATCAACCACGTTGCTCATACTTACCTGGTGGTAGCGGTGGTCGGCCATCTCGCAAACGCGACGGTCCTGGGCGACGCGCAATAGCGATGATCCATGGGACGGCGACGCAGATGAGGCACCCGCAGCGAGAACCTAAAATTAATCAATATTAATTAAGTTGATTAACCACGTTACTCATACTTACCTGGTGAGAGCGGTGGTCGGCTATCTTGTGAACGCGATGATCCTGAGCGGCGCGCAGCAGCGATGATCCATGGGACGGCGACGCAGATAAAGCACCCGCAGTGTGAACCTGAAAATAAAAGGAGTTAATTAGGTTGATTAACCATTGGTACTGTAACTTACCCGATAAGGCGGTGGTCAGCCATCTTGATCCCACGTTGGCTTAGGCAGGTGATTAGTACCGGTGATCCGAGAGTAGGCGCTGGAGACTTGGCATCCGTGACGGGGATGTGAAAAGGAGATTGTTTAAACAAATTGGTTAACCATTGTATAATAGATACTTACCTTCTCGGTGGTATAAGGATAAACCGAGTGGCGACCGATGACTTAGAGGACAAAATAGCGCGTCTCGTAACCCGATAATGTATCGTTCGGTTACAGTATAGAGGGCGCTGGAAACTCACTCCACCTCGTCACACACACCACACGTGAAAGGACCTGCGGCTTTCGTAACGAAACTCGACGGAAAGCCAGGGTGGGAGATACCTCAATGCTTCGGCGGGGTTAAAATCTTCGTGACCTTAAAACAAAATGGCGACCGTGACAGGACACGTAAACGTGTGAACGAGCGAGAGAAGCAGTCACGGGTCTTCCTGGAGATACAGAGGAGACCATTGGGTGTTAGCACCTAGCATATTCAAAGTCATAGCACCTAACGGGCGTGACACAAAGTGACAGTGATCGTGCAAGGGCGACACGTCACAGCAACGCGAGCAACAAGTGCGACAGGGCGAGGCGACGAAGAAGTGCAAACACGTCACAACAACGTGCGCAAAGTGCGTGAAGTCGTGCGGCTAGTTAAGTGTCGAGGCGGCAATAAATAATCACGCAAAACGCGTACGGGCGTGCAGTGCGCGAAGAGTCGGAGTGCCACTACAGCACGAAGATCGCGAAAGAAGATACGAAGAGCGTGGATAGGCAACAGAGAGACAGTCCTGCAACGTCGATACAACGTGCGAAGAAGGACGCGAGGTCGCAACGCAACGCGCAAACGCGGCCTAAACAACGCGTACCGAGACCGCATGGGCGTTAACAGGCGAGTTCGAATCCCGCCAATTACGCCTAACACTTCGGCAAAATAGGGCCGAAAGTCAGAGGCGGACGAGGAAAGCAGAGCGGAGCGAGAAACGCCCGCATGTCGACGGTGGGAAAAACTCCCCCGCGAATCAATACTAGGTCCCGAGGACCGCCCGAGGATATCGTTGACAGACGAATCGACGGCACAGAAGACGAAGAAGAACGACCGGAGATCAGCGATCAGGTGACGGTCGAGCAGCAGATTGAGGCGATCAACCTCAGTGCAGAAAGGCACGCGATGGAGAATCCATCGGAAAACGAGATCAGGCTCTTGGCGCAGATCCAAGACTTGACGGCGCAATTGGAGGAAATGCGACAGATCGGTCAGCGGAATAGACGGGACTCCGCCGCATCACAGAATACGGATCGTGGTCCACGAGGGGAAGACCCCCCGGACAAAATGGGCTCACGGGCGTACAGCGACGGGGACCGGCCAAAGGGCGAGCGACCGGAAATGCTACCACTCCATGCCAGATTACCGAGGGGAGGATGGATCAAGAGTCCATTCGACGACCTCTCGTACAAGGGGAAGACAGATCCCCAGAATCCAATACGATTCATAGAGAAGTTTGAGAAGTTGGCAAACTACGAGGGAGTGTCCGAAGAGGAACAGCTACATTACTTCGGCAGGTGTATGCGAGGAGCTGCCAGTCAGTGGTTCGAGCTACAAGATGCGGAGAACATTCACGACGTAAAGGAGAAGTTTCGTCATTACTTTTGGGGATGCCAGGCGCAGATGCGGTTCCGACAGCAGATATACTTTGGGAAGTACAAACCCGGTATCGTGTCGATGGCCGAGTACGCATTGAATATTGCGCGACAGGCAAAGACCCTCGAGACCACCGATGACGGACGAGGAACTGGTGCAGACTATTCGTGAACACTTTGATCAGGAGATAGCGAAGGGAGCTAAGACCGTCCGTGACACGCACGGTCGGCGATATGATCGAGATGTTGGATACGCTGGAAAATGAGCGTGAGACACGTAGATTGCGCGTGGGAGCGCGAAGACCGGGCGATGGACCGTCGACGAGTCGTACGGATTCTAATAATCCACGGACAACGAACCGCAATCCGGAAACGCGGGAGGCAGGACGTCAATACAATTACGCCAGACGCGACGCGACTAGAAGCTCGCCGCAAACAAAGTCTGCCAACTGGCGTAAGACGAACGCACCCGACGGGCGGACACGCGCGGGAATCGACATCGTGGAGGAGCCAGACAGCGACGAGAGTCAGGACAAGCCAAAGGTGACGCGTTACACGCGAGACAAGGATAATAATCCGCGAAAGGAAGTGATCAAGTCGGGATATCGAGCCGACAGTAGAACAGACAAGCCGGAGGGCCGAGGTAGAAAGGTGGCGGCCATCACGGCGGGAGACGTGCCATCCGATTGCGAAGACGTAGCGACGGAAAGCGCCGAGTCGGATGGAGCAGAGAGAGAGTGTTGCGCCATCACGCGACAACACGAGGGAGGCGCGAATGTACACCGGCGGAAAACGCCGACGCAGAATAAGAGAGCGATCAACATGATTGCCGAAAAGATAGTCGGAACGGCGGTGGGAAATGACGAGTATGCAGACGTACCACTGGCCGAGCTGCAGTTTAACGCGCGTAAGATCCGAGCGATCGTAGATACAGGATCGCAGATAACGGCCATTACGCGTGACACGCGCGACAGATTGTCGAAGGACGGCGAGAACCTCAAGGTGACCCCGGTAACGCCGTTTAAACTCAGGGGCGCCTTTTGCAACGAGGGAGCGCCAGTAACGGAGCGGGTGCGAATCATGTGGCGATACCGTGGGAAAAGGTACGAGCATCCGTGTTACGTGATCGACGCATCACCATTCGACATGATTCTTGGAATGGATTTCCATATCAAGTACGGTCTCATGATAACCTGTGACCCGGTTATCGAAGTCAAATTCGCGAAATCAGTTGAAACCTGTGAAAAGGAAAAGACAGATGCGGCATCCCGCGGACTCATCGAACTTCATCATCGAATGATCGTGAACGCGGAAAGGGACGCGGGAGGGAAACGACCGCTGCGCGGAAGAGCCACAAAGTTTCTCGCCGCGTTGGAACTCTCGAGCGGGGTCGCGACACGCGTGCGGCAGCTGATTGGAGAATCCGACCGAAATGACGGGGAGCGAGAAGACACGAATGACGGGGAGCGAGAGCACCCGAATGACGGGGAGCCGCGAGAGCGAGGCAACCCATGGATTCATGCGATATACAAGTGTCCGAAGGAAAGAAAATACGACGAAACGAGCCCACTCAAGTTCGACAAATTCATACTGGGCCCGACAACGCCGAAGGAGGAAACCACTGGAGAAAAAAGGTCAGCGCACGAGGCGACGAACACCACCGTTGAGTTGGACACTTCCGCCGAGATAACCGATGGAAGATCACCGGCACTAAAACAGCAGCCGGAACGGAAGCGAAAGGGATGGAAATTTCGCCGTAAGAGAAGGGCGAACGATGGTGATGAAGCAGGGGCCCCAAGGCTCCACTTGATACTCCACGACGCCTGCGGCCGCATGAAGGAGCAAAGCCCCGAGCACGAAGGGACTCGTAACTCGAGGCTGACGGGGAGTATGCAGCCGTACGCGACGTGTCGGCCACCTGATGGAACAACGTCGACAACCGCGCATTCCAGGCGGGGAAGCGCGGGGCCCTATCATCGAAGAGCCACGTACGACACAGTAGAATGTAAGTTAGGATTAAGTAATGCGATTAGGACGCTGAGCAGCGGCTCATTTAATCATTAGAAATTACCGTATTCCCTTTGATTTTCGTTTTTCATTTAGTTCTATTTGTTTTTCCTTTTTTGGCCGATTTAGATTAATTTATGTTGTTTCTTTTTGGCCCATTAGTGCCCGGCACGGCCGTGAGTATTGTTTGTTTGTTCGCGCATAGATCGCGATACCGCGCGTATAACATAAGGCGTCGTGCCACACTCAGACGTCGGACCGGGAACGTTCGAACCCGAATTAGCGAAAAAACGCGACTCCAATCAAGCCCATTGACGACATACGGGTGCGTGGACGCGAAGGGTCAAACCGCGCGAGCCGCGCGACTAAATAGCCATCGGTGCCGAACCACAGAGTCGTAAAATGGGGGCACGCCCAAAGAGTGCCGCGATCCGAGCACTGGGTGACGAGATAGCGAACCGAGCGTCACCCGCGGGGAAAAACCCACGGTGCCCCGATAGCGAGACGGGGCACACCGTTGGAACGAGTCGCCGCCGAGATCCGACCGCCCGTGCGGAAGTTGTGGGGACAGTCCGCGAAATCGACGCCCGGACACCGTATGCGAAGTCCAAGTCCGGATGTTAGTTCTTAGGGATCGTAGAAGCGAGCACCGGAGGTCGCCGTTAAGATCTGACCACTCAGACGGAAGTTACGGGGACGGTCCGCGAATTCGATACCCGGACACCGGATGCGAAAACCGAGTCCGGATGATAGTTCTTAGGGATCGTAGAAGCGAGCACCGGAGGTCGCCGTTAAGATCTGACCACCCAGACGGAAGTTACGGGGACGGTCCGCGAATTCAATACCCGGACACCGGATGCGAAAACTAAGTCCGGAATGTAGTCAGTAGGGATCCTAGAAGTGAGCACCGGGGGTCGCCGTCAACGTCGGGCGACACAAAATCGAACGGGACGTATTTTTTAGGAAGTCAGTCCGGATGCCTCTATAGGGATGTAAGAGGGGCCGGACACGCGGGTCAGCGATGTAAAAAGTCCAAAATCCCGGGGGGTGGAAAACCACTACCCGGGCATCGAGAAAGTGCGTCGCACTTATAGCATAACATGTGAAAATTTCCGTCACGAACATCTGGCGTGACCGCAAGCGGTAAACACCTATTGTAACTGCGTAGCGTGGAAAATTACCGAAAGAGAATGCGGCCGCGATACCGTAGTAGGGATAGAATATCGAAAGTGGGGAGCCACAGCGCAAGGGAATACTCGAGGCAGTCTCTCGTGGGCGCTCGTAGAGGTAACACCGGTCTCGCGCGTATGTCCCGACGTGTCGTAATAATTATCGCGACAGTGATCCGGCTTACGAAATTAGATTACCCCAGCGTCCGAAACAAACGGGAACGCCCGCATAACGCGTTAAAAGTCGCCGATACGAAAGGCGAACGGTATTATAGTGCCGAAACGGAAATTACGCACTTAGCGAGACGTGCGACCGCCATCTTGCGCGGAATAAATAAATGTGAACAACGATCTGTGTAAAACGATCAATGAGAATAAATGGAATAATCATTTGTGAAAATTACGACGAAGTCGCAATTACTTACCTTACACTTACCTGATTAAACGGAGGGCAGCCATCTTGGAGAAGCAGCGATCCGGGTCGAGGATTACTATCGGTGCATCAACGGAGGGACCAGCGGATGTGACATCCGTGGCGGAAACCTAAAAATAATCAGTATTAATTAATTTGATCAACCACGTTGCTCATACTTACCTGGTGGTAGCGGTGGTCGGCCATCTCGCAAACGCGACGGTCCTGGGCGACGGGCAGTAGCGATGATCCACAGGACGGCGACGCAGATGAGGCAGCCACAGCGAGAACCTAAAAATAATCAATATTAATTAAGTTGATTAACCACGTTACTCATACTTACCTGGTGAGAGCGGTGGTCGGCTATCTTGTGAACGCGATGATCCTGAGCGGCGCGCAGCAGCGATGATCCATGGGACGGCGACGCAGATGAAGCACCCGCAGCGTGAACCTGAAAATAAAAAGGGTTAATTAGGTTGATTAACCATTGGTACTGTAACTTACCCGATAAGGCGGTGGTCAGCCATCTTGATCCCACGTTGGCTTAGGCAGGTGATTAGTACCGGTGATCCGAGAGTAGGCGCTGGAGACTTGGCATCCGTGACGGGGATGTGAAAAGGAGATTGTTTAAACAAATTGGTTAACCATTGTATAATAGATACTTACCTTCTCGGTGGTATAAGGATAAACCGAGTGGCGACCGATGACTTAGAGGACAAAATAGCGCGTCTCGTAACCCGATAATGTATCGTTCGGTTACAACCTAACCATGACCTGACCTTGTAACCGGACAGCCATATCCCTCCCGTCCTAACCGAACGTCAGCTAACCTTGAACAATCAAACTACTCAATTTTGGCACTCTACGTCGGGCGGAAGGGTACTTCACCACACTTAATCTCGATAATATTCGAACTTCGCAAAATTATCGGTCGCCACTCGGTTTTACCTAAACCCGCCGAGAAGGTAAGCAAATCGACAGACCTTTAGCCGTCTTCTATTAATCTCTGCTTTTTATGTTTCAGGAACACCCCGGATGCTGGATGGACCCCGCTGACCACTGGATCGCCGGAACGTCGCTGGATCGCCGCCGTCGTCGATGGATCGCCTCCACCGCTGGATCGCCGCCGTCGCTGGATCGCCGGAACGTCGTTGGACAGGGATTTATAACGGTCGCCGCATCAACCAATAGGATTCCAGGAAAGTATCACACAGGATATTAATAACTGTCACAAGCACTATGCTCTGCTTTTAACACTGAATTTATTCTATTTCAGGTTACACAAAATGGCCGTGTGCATTCGCACTCACAAAATGGCCGCGCGACGCCATCTTGGCATGACTCGCACTTCGCGTAGATTCTACGTCGTACGCTATCTTAGTTACTCGCAAACGCGATTATTTATTGTTCTCTGGCCGGATTTAACAATTAATGATGCGTGCGCGCGTATCGATCGCGGATTACGACCGGTTTTCATGGAACTTCACGAGTTCGCCCAATCGGGTGTCGCCGCGTGGTTTTATCGATCGCTGCTCGGATTTGTTAATGTTCACGACTGAGAATTAACGGCTCGCGTTAACAATTACGAATATTCACTCGTAGACGACATTGCACGTCGCTCGCGGGTTATCTCCGATTTTTTGTGAGATATCTCTTACAATGGATGCGTATATCGAGATTCTCTCGGATGACGGTCCCGTTTCGGTAATCAACCGAATTATTCAACTTGCGTTAACACTTAACGACTTTACGCGCTTGGCGGTATCACTCGCTTCGCACTTATCGATCTCGGTTGGCCTTGAGCCTCACGGCACACACGCGCGTTACGAGAGCTCCCGAGAAAAGTTAATCAGTATTCTGATTATTAATTTCGGTAATTAATACCGGTTTGCGTTAATTAACACGATTTTAACCACCAACGGGATAACGCGTCGCTCGCGGCTAATCTCGGTTTTAATGAGCCACTTGCTCCCGGAAAAGACCGTATCTGCGATTGTATTCGCGTATCACCGTTTAATCACTCGCGTAATTATAACGACTTTTGTTAATTAGCGGGATTACGCTCCGCTAGCGGGTTAACACCGGTTTTAAAAGAGCCTCGTGTGACACGTCCGCACATCACGATGGCTCCCGGAGAAAGACCCTATTTTGTTAACACTTGCGTTAACACTTTATCTTTACTCGCGTTATTACAACGACTTATAGCAATTAGCGGGATTACGCTCCGCTCGCGGGTTAACACCGGTTTTATACGAGCCTCTCACGACACGTCCGCACGTCATGAAGGCTCCCGGGGAAAGACCCTGATTCTCGCATCGTCACGGCGCACGCAAGACCTCGCGCATGCGCAGTGTCGCCAGCCATCTCTCCTGGCCGCCGCAATATTTCGCCCGCGTCGTCACGCACGCGAAAACAACGTGATATGGAAAATTCTGGAACGCTCGCTATTTATTTGACGCGCAATAACCGATTTAATCGATAGTTCCCGAATTTTCCATTTACAATGTTCGTTTGTCGAAATTCGACAATTATGAATAAACATCTGCAAATTTACTTGCAAACGCTTATTTTACGCTCGCCTATCAATCCTACGGCCGTATATATCCGCTCGCACTTCTGGATGCACCAGAAGCCCGTTTTTCGCATCGCGCATGCGCCGACGCATATCTCGCGATGCAACGGCTCTACGGTGACGCAAAAGTCTCCGTCGTGTTTCCCGATGCCGATTTAGCCGGAAATGAACGAATTTGACTCGTTTAGCCGTTTTCCGGCCGATATCGCCCGCCAATATCCCTAGGGACTTGATCGGACCAATCGCGTAGCAGGATGCTCGGGAAAGACGTCGTTGACCGATTTCCGGTTCTGGCCGTCGGATCTTGCCGCAATTACGCCAAATCCGCGTAATCCTACACTATTATCGCTCCGAGTCGCTTATCGCTCGAAACGACCAATCAGATGGCGAGTTTGCCTATTTCCGTCGTTCGACCACCGAGATTGCTCCTTTTGCTTTTATTCGGCCATCTTTGATCCCTCTTGACCGATCTGATGCCGAAACTCGCGTTTCCGCACGTAATTCTCGAAATTCGCCTTCCGATCACCGGATTGGCTGAAATCGCTTTACGGACTTCCCGGATCGCGTTTCAAGTAAATTTACGCTATTTGGACTAATATTACGCCAATTCGATCATTATTGGTCCGCGGAATCTTTAAATGCCGTAAATAACGATTTTCCACGATGTCGTCAAGATGGCTCAAATCTGATTGGCCAAAATTGCTCTACGGACTCTCTGGGCGGTTTTGACGTTGAATTTACGTTAATTCGTTATTAATCAACTCGACTCGGCCATCGCTGGGCCGCAAAACCTTTTAATTGCGTTAAATCTGAATTTCCGCGACAAACGACTTGGCTCGTTCTCTGATTGGCTGCTTCGCCAAACTCATATAATCTTCGAATTTTCGCGGTTTTCTGCATACATGGGCCTCGTGTACCTGAAAATAACTTAATCTAAGCGCAAATCTCTTCGCTAGAGTTCGATTCCTGTATGTACGCACGCGGAATCGAATTATCGAATGTACTCACTTATTTTGCATATAAAGTCTTTATTCTTATATCTAGATACATTTTTGTCTTCGTTATTGCGCTTAAGTACCTAATTACATTAGTACGCTGGGATATGGGGTACAATATTGTGAAACTACTCGAGAAAAGAAAATCATATGACGTACTAAGCAAAACAAAAGAAAGCAACCGTTAACTTTTCCTTTATGTCTACGGGTCATGTGGAGGGCATTGGGCGGCGTCCTCTTCCTCTCCTATGACGAACTCGCCGTCCACGTTGAGCCGCAGGGTGTATGGGTGGTCCTGAGGCGGTTGTTCCGTCACCCTTTGCAGGATGACCCTGGGGCTCTCTGTTGACTCGCGACGAGCCGAAACTGAGCCTGCTACCTCCTGGTGCGCTCCTCCGCTCGTCCTCAGGTCCATTCGAACCGGTGCAGTCGGCGGATCTCCCGTCGGCTGCAATCTCCCCGTCAGCTTCGAGGAGGTAGTCACTATCGAGTCGGAGCTGTCTGAATCGACCGGTTCGACTGTTTTCCGCTCCACGCTTCTCGATTTGTTTTTCAATTTGGTAATGTTGTTGGATCTTGTGTTGCGATTCACGCGCCGCTTTGCGCCTCGGAAGGATCTGCGGTGTCTCGCGTTTCAATTCCGTTGTCACCGACTGCCCACTGCTCTGACCAATATCAAATGACGCCTGATTTACCTCTGTAGATGTTTGTGTCACGCTAGTAGCTATTCCGCTCGTGCTGGCCGTCGGTGTGTCACGCTGGGTGTGTCGTTGTTGCACCTCACCGGCGCTCGACGTTGATGGTCTGATCGTCGGTGTTTCAGGTGGATTGTCCGCCTGTTCGTCGATCATCGCCGCCACATCGGGATATGCCTGTCGCTCGGATTGTTCCGGCTCGCTGATATCCTCGAATTCAGCTGCGTCCTCCGCCTCGCTCGTGATTGAGCGTAACTCCTGTGGCGGTCTACGGTCTGCGAACTGCCTCTCGACCGTATCCGGGAGAATCGTCGTCTCCATCGGATGAATGACCCCGTCGCGGTATTTGCACGTGAATCTGAAGTTTCTGTTAACCTCTCTGTCTGGCTGTCATCGCCACCGTAATGTTCGCGATGTGTTGTCCGCTCGCGGGATCGCGCACTGGCATACATCGTAACGGCCTCTCCGTTCGATTTAGCACGAGCTCGCACCTTGTTATCTCGCGCATTATCTGCTCATTTTCTTCTCTCGCCCTACGCAATGTCGCTTCGTCGGGTGGTTGTAGGTTAGGAAGCCCCGCTACGTAATCTTCTGCGTACATGAGCAGTTGTCGATGTCTCTGTCTCTCCCTTACTCGCCTGCGGTATGATTGCAGGAATCCGAGTACTCGTTGTCGTCCTTCACTCGTCTCCTGGTCGTATTCCTCCATTTCACGACTCATGTTGTTGCGGTGCTGTCTGTTCGACGGTCTATACAGTAATGGCGCTCAGTTCGTTTCGCGCCGTCGTTGCGCTTATTGTGCTGCCATCTGACCGACGCCATCTTGCGTTGCGATTTCTTCTGGGCTGAATCGCATATCGCGAAACGTTTCGATTGGCTGACAGTCTCCAGTCGTTGTTTTGTGTAGGAAATCGGTTCCAAATCGCTATTTCCGTACGATTATCCAAGTTTTCGTCAAATTTCAGGGGATCTTTTCGGAAATTCGTCGTTTTATCGAAATTCATCTCGAAATCTGAATCGTCACTGCTGATTTCCATTTGCGACATCTTATTGTTTATATTGTTATCCAAACATGTCTCGTTGTTATTTCGTTTCTCTCTCTCACTTCCCGTCATTCTTGGATTGACGTTCGTTTCTAGTGTCTCAGCGAATCTCACCTTTTTTCCTTTCTTTTTCAGGTTTGCCGTCTTCTGATTGGTGGATTCTTCGTCGGATGCCATATCGCTGCTGCTGCTCGATAATTGGGTAAGTATCATACTTATATTTCTTATTTCAGGTTCCTCGCTACTGTCTCGTATCGTGATTGGTTGATTCACGTTTCCTTCACTGTTATCTCGAATTTCGATCGAATCGTCTAAATCGGATCGTGTTTCGTCACGATCGCTATCGCTTAGCGTTATAATGTCTTCTCGTTCAATTTCGCTCGTTTGACTCTCCAATTGAGCTTCTTCGTAAATTCTCGCCTTTTCTCTGCGCCAAGGGTCATTTATATTTCCCTCGTCGCTTGACTCCCCGTCATTCCTCGATGTTTCAGGGATCTGGCGTTCTGCTTCGTCTCTCAATGGAATTCTTCTTCTGACAGGTCGTCGAATTTCAACGATCGGCTCTTCGTCGTCGTCGGATTCCCCGTCATCGTTGACTTCGTCGTCGTCGTCGTCGTCGTCTGACACTTCTCGGAGATGTGCCTCTCTGTGCGGTCTTAAATTTCTGGAATTTGCCGCGCACACCACCTGGCCGTTCAGATTTTCTATCAGGTATGCGTTTGACCTGATTACGCTTCTAATGCGGTATGGACCCGCATAAATGGGATAGAGCTTGCCGATACGATTTTTGCTAGCATCGGACACTCTGTGCTCCTTCACCCATACCAATTGTCCTTCTTGATATTCAGCAGTCCCGTGCTTATCAGCTTGCAACTTTCGCTTCTGCGCTGCCTCGGCTAACTTCTGCCTGGCTGCTTCAATCTTCTGCTCCCACGTGATGTCCTCGTCGTCGTCCAACGGGATCAGGGCTGGATCAATCGCCAAATGACCAATCTCGCCGTCATGCAGCTCGCACGGTGTAAAGCCGGTTGACGCATGTGTGGTATTGTTAATAACCCTTTCCGCCCGGCTTACAATTCTGTGCCAAGCCTGATGACGATGGCTGCTATACGCTCGCATTAATCTTCCTAATTCGCGCATAACTCTTTCTACCGGGTTTGACTGAGGATTATATGGCGTGGTTCTACGAATTTCGAAACCCTTAGTATACGCAAATCTCTCCCATCTACGAGTTAGAAACTGTCCTGCGTTGTCAGTCAATATAGTTTTCGGAATACCTATTTCTATGAAAAAATCACCTAATTTATCGATAATCGAATCTAATCTTTGTCCTCTCATCGGATATAGTTTAACATACTTTGAGAACTGGTCCATTACGACCAACACGTATCTATATCCCTCTTCTGTACGAGGTAATGGTCCAAATAAATCGATTGACAAAGTATCTCCCGGTGCATCGGGTAATTGATAATATTGTGTTCCCACGACTGCTCGAGTATAAAATTTGGTCGCCTGACATGTCATACAAGACGCTACTACGTCCCTAGCTATACGCGCAAAATTATGACCATGAAAATATCTCTTTAAAAAATCTAGTACCTTATCTGTACCGAAGTGTACCAATAATTCGTGTGCTAATTTCGCGATTATCCACGTAACTCTTCGCGGTAATACGATTCTGTCTCCTATCGGATATTTAATTCTCAAAATACCGTCTCTGTCATAGATCTGCTCTGGATGATCTATGGCTGCTTGTTGTAACTCTTCGTCAGCTTGTTGAGCATCTCTGATTACTCGTATCCATTTTGTCGTATCCGCACCTTGTCTAGCATTTTGGATCATTGCAATATGCTTCTCATCTGGAGTTATCAATCTTTGTCTGGAAAGTGTATCCGCTATGATATTTTCCTTTCCTGGTAGGTGTTCGATCTCCAATTCGAACTCTTGCAAGAACGCGAACCATCTTGCGATTCGTCCGTTATTCTGCACACAAGTTCCCAGAAATTTCAATGCTTGGTGATCTGTGTGAACTTTAATATGTCTCCCTAACAACAATGTGTACCATTTCCTCAATGCCCATACAAGAGCTAAGCATTCTAGTTCTGTGATTGTATAATTCAATTCAGCTCCTTTCAAGCTCCTACTTGCATATGCCACAGTTTGTTTTTCTTCTGAGCCTTCTTTATACTGATAAAGTCTGGCTCCAAGACCTGTTCTGGCCGCATCTACGAAAATTCCAAACTTATATCCTCGTCTGATTAGATATAAGTCAGGTGCCTCTTGAAAAGCTACCTTTATTTTATTAAAAGCTGCTTGATGTTCATTGGTCCATGTGAATTTTTGACCCTTCTTTAATAATCCTTCCAATGGTCTAGTCAGTCTTGCGAGATTTTTTATGAATCTCCGGTCCCAATTGACCAATCTTAAAAAAGATTGTACATCCTTTTTTCCTCTAGGCTTCTCAAAACTTGCGACTGTTGCTCTAGTTTCTTCGTTAATTTCAGCCTTTATCTCGCTGAATGTATGTCCAAGGAATTTTATCTCCTCCTGTAGGAATTCACATTTCTCTCTATTTAATTTGAATCCAACGTCTTCTAATCTCGTTAGGACCCAATCTATATGATATAGATGTTCTTCTAATGTTTCGGATGCAATCATGACGTCATCCAAATAGATGGTTGTAAACTCGTTAACTCCGAGTGCATCGTCCATCGCTCTGGTGAACGAAGCTCCTGCCGTTTTCAATCCAAATGGCATTCTTCTGAAAACATATGTCTGTCCCTCGAAAAGGAATCCTGTGAACTGTTGAGAATTTTTCTCCAACGGTATTTGCCAAAAAGCATTGGTGATATCTAGCGTGGTAAAATACTTTTTCTTGCCTATACGCCTAAATACATCTTCGATTGTCGGAGGCTGTGCATGGTCGTTCGTCATGTGTTTATTTAATTCTCGTGCGTCGAGACACAAACGAATATTCCCATTTTTTTAAATCACTACCACCAACGGATTTACGTATTGCGTGGCTCTCTTAGTAATAATACCCTTCTGCTCTAATTCACCGATATACTCTCTCACACGTTCCATATGCACTTCTGGAATGGGATATGTCTTCTTTTTGAACGGTTTATTAATGCACATTTCAATCTTGTGCTCATAATGTTTCACTTTTCCGATTTTTCCATCGAACATCTTCTCATGTTTGTCAAGAATCTCTTGTAATTTTTCTTCTGCCTCATCTTTCCGTATAACGTGTATCGCTATTTCCGGATCCATGGCTCTTCGGAATTTTATGTCGATCTCTTCGTCACATGCTAAGAGCATTCGATATTTTACGAGAAAATCGATACCGAGTACCACGTCGTAGGCTAGATTTTCTACGATAAAAAACTCGTGAGAATAACTTTCCTCTTTATATTTGAAGATCAGTCGCGCTTTCTGAGCGACTGTTGAGCCTCTTTCAGCGAAAGCTCCTCTCAATCTAAATCTCTTTATGGGAAGAACTTCCATTGGAACTCCGTTCTCCTCCAATTGTTTGTGGAAAACTTTAGTGATCGCTGTGATCTGAGCACCCGTGTCGATCAATGCTTTCGTCACGCAAGTACCAAATCTCATTTGAATCATAGGCACGTCAGCCTCTTTCAAATTTTTCGACTGAGCTTGTCTTAGATCTTCGTCCAGATCTTCGATTATTTCTTTGGTTCTGATTATATTGATCGGATTTTCCTTGCTGCATTTTCCAAGTTCGCGTGTAAGAGCACAGCAGTTTTTCTCCATCTCCTCCGATGTTGTACTGACTGCGTCTTCATTCGCGTTTTCTTCCGTATTCGCCGTTATCGCAGCTACCTTTCTCGCTCGATTTTCCGGCTTTTCGAATTTCTTCTTGTATTCGGGCTTTTCATACTCCCGTTTCTTATACTTGTCATTTTCGCGTACATATCGCGTTACCTTTGCTTTGCCGTCCGCATCGTCGCTATCTGGCATCTCAACTATGTCTACGCCATTTTTTCGCCTTGCCTCTGGCGATTCCGTTTTCCGCCATGATTTCAACTTGTTGTACGACGAATACTTCGTCGAGTCCCTTTTAGCGAAATTATTGTAACGGTCGTCCTTTCGTCTGGCTCCAGCGTTATTTTGGCCATAGCTTCTATCTTCACGCTGATTGGTTGAACGATTTTGCGGTTTATCTTGCGGCTTTCGAGCTTCGTTACGCATTTTTCGCGTTTCTCGCTCATTTTCGACTGTATCCAGCATAGATATCATGTCGTTTACACTTTTGACAACAGAAGGTCTCAATTCCCTTGCAACGTCTGAGTCAAAATGTTCCCGTACCGTTTGGACTATCTCCTCGTCCGTCATTGGTGGGATTAAAGTTTTTGCTTGTCGAGCAATATTTAACGCATATTCCGTCATGGACATCTCTCCTGGCTTATATTTGCCAAAATAGACCCTTTGTCTGAATCTCATCTGAGCCTGACAATTCCAAAAGTGATTTTTGAATAATCGTTTCATCTCGTGAATGTCATCGGCTATTTGGAGCTCGTGCCACTGGCTTGCTGCCCCTCTCATACATCGACCGAAATAAAAGAGTTGCTCCTCTTCGGTGACGTTTTCGTAGTTCGCTAGTTTTTCGAATTTCTCTATAAACCTTATCGGATTCTGTTTGTCCGTTTTCCCGGAATACGTCAACTCGTCGAATGGATTTTTTATCCATCCACCTCTAGGAAGTCGAGCTTGCATTGGGACTAATTGCAGCGCGGCTTCGGCCGCTCTTCCGTCAGCGTACGCTCGCTCGTCTATTGTTGTCGCGTCGAATATGTTCGGCGGTAGCTCGCGATTCGTATTATTTGTCGCTACGGAATCACGACGCTCGCGCATCTGTGTCCTCAGTTGCTCTAACTCGCTTGACAATAGTTGAATTTGATCCAACATCTGTCTTCTTTCCTCATTAAACGCCTCATCGGCCGCTCGTTCGCGACTCAAATTGATCGCAAAAGCGTTTCCGTCATTATCGACGTTGAGTAAATTTTCATCTCGCGTCCTATTTGGAAACACGGGTATGTCCTCTTGCTCGCGAACATCGGTACGCAATGCTTCTTGCGATCGCGTGTGTTGCGCGATTGGACTTCGTCCTACGGTCGCCATTCTGTCGACTCGCGGTACGCACTCTTTTCTTCCACGGCCTCCCCTTTTTGGACCTATTTTGCCGCTTAATTTCGCTTTCGCGAATCTACGTATCGATATACCCTATAACCGTGATTTTAGCAAATTTGCATATATATAAAAAAAAAATTTTCGAAACGTCCGTACGCCTAGTTACGCGATTTTACACACCGTTCAAATAATCGGATTCGCGCTTTGTATTTGCGCACGTTTTTTATACGACGGATCTACTCATCCTACGACTACGCACTTACGCGCTTACGTCTCGTGGCTAATTTTTGGGTAATCTACGTATCGATTTCTAAGAATGTGACTGTAAATCGCTTTTCGTCACTCTTCTTGCACGCTTGCACGCTCTACGCGTTGCGCGCTATGTCACGCACCTCGTTTCTTATCACGTCCGTGGACGATACGAAGTTACGTGATCGGCTAGATTCTTCTACGACATGCTATTCGCGTTACGCACTTTATCATTTACGCCGCTTTTATTACTTCTCGGTTACATAAGTAGCCGAATATAAGAACGCTATGTTCCTAAGATCGCTAAGATCCGTTTTCTGCGTGTTACGCGTTACGACTCCTATCACGCCCGTTGTCTTAATTATGATATTCTACGAATACGAGAACGGGACAATGATTGTTATAAGGATCGCTTCTCACTAGCGCGCCTACGCATTCCGAATCTCCGTCATCGTCGCCATTTAGCGTTTTAGCCAATATGAGAACGTGACAGGCAATTCTACTTTTACGACTCTACGCTACGACAGTATGCGTTTTACGAATCTTCCTACATATGCACTTTCGGTGCATGCGATTACGCTCGATCGCCCTAGACGATACTTTTCTAAGCTCCTACGCGGAATTTTACGCTACGCGTTTCACTACGGTCGCCATTTCGGCTAATACTCGAAATGATTTTTCTTACGACTTGCTTAAGTTTACGCGTTACGCGTCCTGTGTCACTTTCGACACTTAGCTTTGCATGCATGTATGCAGACGTGACAGGCAATATTCTTACTACACGTTAATAATATGCCAGACCGTACGTTACGCGTTTTGACAAAGTCGCCATTTTGGTTCGTTCAAAAATGAAAACACGACATACGACTATATCTATCTTACGCTAATATGCTATGCACGTTACGACTCAACGGTCCCGTCACGGTCGCCATTTCGGCTTATAGACGAAATGAGTGAGCGTGACAGACACTATTTATCCTAAGCGCTCTTATGCACTTTGCGGCTCTACGAGTCCTGTCACGGTCGCCATTTAGCTTTACACTGGCTTAATCCTACGCTACGTCACGGCTTAGTCGAGTAAGCTTTTTTACGATATAGCGCTCGTAAACCAGGCTAAGTGTCACCGCACTGACCGTGGGGGTTTTCTCGGTGACTTGCAGGTTCTCACGTGTATTGCGCAGCCGTGCACTACGCTTTTCGTGGCTTTAAGACTGTAACCGGACAGCCATATCCCTCCCGTCCTAACCGAACGTCAGCTAACCTTGAACAATCAAACTACTCAATTTTGGCACTCTACGTCGGGCGGAAGGGTACTTTACCACACTTAATCTCGATAATATTCGAACTTCGCAAAATTATCGGTCGCCACTCGGTTTTACCTAAACCCGCCGAGAAGGTAAGCAAATCGACAGACCTTTAGCCGTCTTCTATTAATCTCTGCTTTTTATGTTTCAGGAACACCCCGGATGCTGGATGGACCCCGCTGACCACTGGATCGCCGGAACGTCGCTGGATCGCCGCCGTCGTCGATGGATCGCCTCCACCGCTGGATCGCCGCCGTCGCTGGATCGCCGGAACGTCGTTGGACAGGGATTTATAACGGTCGCCGCATCAACCAATAGGATTCCAGGAAAGTATCACACAGGATATTAATAACTGTCACAAGCACTATGCTCTGCTTTTAACACTGAATTTATTCTATTTCAGGTTACACAAAATGGCCGTGTGCATTCGCACTCACAAAATGGCCGCGCGACGCCATCTTGGCATGACTCGCACTTCGCGTAGATTCTACGTCGTACGCAATCTTAATTACTCGCAAACGCGATTATTTATTGTTCTCTGGCCGGATATAACAATTAATGATGCGTGCGCGCGTATCGATCGCGGATTACGACCGGTTTTCATGGAACTTCACGAGTTCGCCCAATCGGGTGTCGCCGCGTGGTTTTATCGATCGCTGCTCGGATTTGTTAATGTTCACGACTGAGAATTAACGGCTCGCGTTAACAATTACGAATGTTCACTCGTATACGACACTGCACGTCGCTCGCGGGTTATCTCCGATTTTTTCTGAGATATCTCTTACAACGGATATGGACGTTGAGACTCTCTCGGATGACGGTCCCGTTATCGGTATTAACCGAATTATTCACTTTGCGTTACCAATTAACGACTTCGCGTGCTTAGCGGTATCGCTCACCGCGCACTTAGCAATCTCGGTTGGCCTTGAGCCTCACGGCACACACGCACGTTACGAGAGCTCCCGAGAAAAGTTAATCAGTATTCTGATTATTAATTTCGGTAATTAATACCGGTTTGCGTTAATTAACACGATTTTAACCACCAACGGGATAACACGTCGCTCGCGGCTAATCTCGGTTTTAATGAGCCACTTGCTCCCGGAAAAGACCGTATCTGCGATTGTATTCGCGTATCACCGTTTAATCACTCGCGTAATTATAACGACTTTTGTTAATTAGCGGGATTACGCTCCGCTAGCGGGTTAACACCGGTTTTAAAAGAGCCTCGTGTGACACGTCCGCACATCACGATGGCTCCCGGAGAAAGACCTCGATTCTCGCATCGTCACGGCGCACGCAAGACCTCGCGCATGCGCAGTGTCGCCAACCATCTCTTCTGGCCGCCGCAATATTTCGCTCGCGTCGTCACGCACGCGAAAACAACGTGATATGGAAAATTCTGGAATGCTCGCTATTTATTTGACGCGCAATAACCGATTCAATCGATAGTTCCCGAATTTTCCATTTACAATGTCCGTTTGTCGAAATTCGACAACTATGAATAAACATCTGCAAATTTACTTGCAAACGCTTATTTTACGCTCGCCCATCAATCCTACGGCCGTATACATCCGTTCGCACTTCTGGATGCACCAGAAGCCCGTTTTTCGCATCGCGCATGCGCCGACGCATATCTCGCGATGCAACGGCTCTACGGTGACGCAAAAGTCTCCGTCGTGTTTCCCGATGCCGATTTAGCCGGAAATAATCCGTTTTGACTCGCTCTGCCGTTTTCCGGCCGATATCGCCCGCCAATGTCCCTAGGGACTTGATCGGACCAATCGCGTAGCAGGATGCTCGGGAAAGACGTCGTTGACCGATTTCCGGTTCTGACCGTCGGATTTTGCCGTAATTACGCTAGATCCGCGTAATCCTACACGATTATCGCTCCGAGTCGCTCATCGCTCGAAACGACCAATCAGATGGCGAGTTTGCCCATTTTCGTCGTTCGACCACCTAGATCGTTCTTTTTGCTCTTATTCGGCCTTCTTTGATCCCGCTTGACCGATCCGATGCCAAAACTCGCGTTTCTTCACGGAATTCTCGAAATTCGCCTTCCGGCCACCGGATTGGCTGAAATCACTTTTCGGTGTTCCCGGATCGCGTCTCAAGTGAATTTACACTATTTCGACTAATATTAAGCCAATTCGATCATTATTGGCCCGCGGAATCTTTAAATGTCATTTATAACGATTTTCAGCGGTATCGTCAAGTTGGCTCATCGCTGATTGGCCAAAATTGCTCTACGGACTCTCCGGGCGGTTTTGACGTTAAATTTACGTTAATTCGATCTCAATCAACTTAACTCGGCCATCGTTGGGCCGCAAAACCATTTAATTGCGTTAATATGTGAATTTCCGCGACAAGCAATATGGCTCGTTCTCTGATTGGCTGTTTCGCCAAACTCATACAATGTTCGAATTTTCGCGGTTTTCTGCATACGTGGGCCTCGTGTACCTGAAAATAACTTAATCTAAGCGCAAATCTCTTCGCTAGAGTTCGATTCCCGTATGTACGCACGCGGAATCGAATTATCGAATGTACTCACTTATTTTGCATATAACTCTTTTATTCTTAAGACTAAATACATTTTTGTCTTCGTTATTGCGCTTAAGTACCTAATTACATTAGTACGCTGGGATATGGGGTACAATATTGTGAAACTAACCGAGAAAAGAAAATCATACGACGTACTAAATAAAATAAAAGAAAGCAACCGTTAACTTTTTCTTTATGTCTACGGGTCATGTGGAGGGCATTGGGCGGCGTCCTCTTCCTCTCCTATGACGAACTCGCCGTCCACGTTGAGCCGCAGGGTGTATGGGTGGTCCTGAGGCGGTTGTTCCGTCACCCTTTGCAGGATGACCCTGGGGCTCTCTGTTGACTCGCGACGAGCCGAAACTGAGCCTGCTACCTCCTGGTGCGCTCCTCCGCTCGTCCTCAGGTCCATTCGAACCGGTGGATTCTTCGTCGGATGCCATATCGCTGTTGCTGCTCGATAAATGGGTAAGTATCATATTTAAAGTTCTTATTTCAGGTTCCTCGCTACTGTCTCGTATCGTGATTGGCTGATTTACATTTCCCTCGTTATTATCTCGAATTTCGATCTGATCGTCGAAATTTGATTGTGTTTCGTCACGATCGCTGTCGCTTAGCGTTATAATGTCTTCTCGATCAATTTCGCTCGTCTGACTCTCGAATTGAGCTTCTTCGTAAATTCTCGCTTTTTCTCTCTGCCAAGGGTCATTTATATTTCCCTCGTCGCTTGACTCCCCGTCATTCCTCGATGTTTCAGGGATCTGGCGTTCTGCTTCGTCTCTCAATGGAATTCTTCTTCTGACAGGTCGTCGAATTTCAACGATCGGCTCTTCGTCGTCGTCGGACTCCCCGTCATCGTTGACTTCGTCGTCGTCGTCGTCGTCTGACACTTCTCGGAGATGTGCCTCTCTGTGCGGTCTTAAATTTCTGGAATTAGCCGCGCACACCACCTGGCAGTTCAGATTCTCTATCAGGTATGCGTTTGGCCTGATCACGCTTCTGATGCGGTATGGACCCGCATATATGGGATAGAGCTTGCCGATACGATTTTTGCTAGCATCGGACACTCTGTGCTCCTTCACCCATACCAATTGTCCTTCTTGATATTCAGCAGTCCCGTGCTTGTCAGCTTGCAACTTTCGCTTCTGCGCTGCCTCGGCTAACTTCTGCCTGGCTGCTTCAATCTTCTGCTCCCACGTGATGTCCTCGTCGTCGTCCAACGGGATCAGGGCTGGATCAATCGCCAAATGACCAATCTCGCCGTCATGCAGCTCGCACGGTGTAAAGCCGGTTGACGCATGTGTGGTATTATTAATAACCCTTTCCGCCCGGCTCACAATTCTGTGCCAAGCCTGATGACGGTGGCTACTATACGCTCGCATTAATCTTCCTAATTCGCGCATAACTCTTTCTACCGGGTTTGACTGAGGATTATACGGCGTGGTTCTACGAATTTCGAAACCCTTAGTATACGCAAATCTCTCCCATCTACGAGTTAAGAACTGCCCTGCGTTGTCAGTTAATATGGTTTTCGGAATACCTATCTCTATGAAAAAATCACTTAATTTATCGATAATCGAATCTAATCTTTGTCCTCTCATCGGATAGAGTTTAACATACTTTGAAAACTGGTCCATTACGACCAACACGTATCTATATCCCTCTTCTGTACGAGGTAATGGTCCAAATAAATCGATTGACAAAGTATCTCCCGGTGCATCGGGTAATTGATAATATTGTGTTCCTACGACTGCTCGAGTATAAAATTTGGTCGCCTGACATGTCATACAAGACGCTACTACGTCCCTAGCTATACGCGCAAAATTATGACCATGAAAATATCTCTTTAAAAAATCTAGTACCTTATCTGTACCGAAGTGTACCAATAATTCGTGTGTTAATTTCGCGATTATCCACGTAATCCTACGCGGTAATACGATTCTATCTCCTATCGGATATTTAATTCTTAAAATACCGTCTCTGTCATAGATCTGCTCTGGATGATCTATAGCTGCTTGTTGTAACTCTTCGTCTGCTTGTTGAGCACCTCTGATAACTCGTATCCATTTCGTTGTATCCGCACCTTGTCTAGCATTTTGGATCATTGCAATATGCTTCTCGTCTGGGGTTACCAATCTTTGTCTGGAAAGTGTATCCGCTATTATATTTTCTTTTCCTGGTAGGTGTTCGATCTCCAATTCGAACTCTTGCAAGAACGCGAACCATCTTGCGATTCGTCCGTTATTCTGCACACAAGTTCCCAGAAATTTCAATGCTTGGTGATCTGTGTGAACTTTAATATGTCTCCCTAACAACAATGTGTACCATTTCCTCAATGCCCATACAAGAGCTAAGCATTCTAGTTCTGTGATTGTATAATTCAATTCAGCTCCTTTCAAGCTTCTGCTTGCATACGCCACAGTCTGTTTTTCTTCTGAGCCTTCTTTATACTGATAAAGTCTGGCTCCAAGACCTGTTCTGGCTGCATCTACAAAAATTCCAAACTTATATCCTCGTCTGATTAGATATAAGTCAGGTGCCTCTTGAAAAGCTACCTTTATTTCATTAAAAGCTGCTTGATGTTCATTGGTCCATGTGAATTTTTTACCCTTTTTAATAATCCTTCCAATGGTCTAGTCAGTCTTGCGAGATTTTTTATGAATCTCCGGTCCCAATTGACCAATCCTAAAAAAGATTGTACATCCTTTTTTCTTCTAGGTTTCTCGAAACTTGCAACTGTTGCTCTAGTTTCTTCGTTAATTTCAGCTTTTATTTCGCTGAATGTATGTCCAAGGAATTTTATTTCTTCCTGTAAGAATTCACATTTCTCTCTATTTAATTTGAATCCAACGTCTTCTAATCTCGTTAGGACCCAATCTATATGATATAGATGTTCTTCTAGTGTTTCGGATGCAATCATGACGTCATCCAAATAAATGGTTGTAAACTCGTTAACTCCGAGTGCATCGTCCATCGCTCTGGTGAACGAAGCTCCTGCCGTTTTCAATCCAAATGGCATTCTTCTGAAAACATATGTCTGTCCCTCGAAAAGGAATCCTGTGAACTGTTGAGAATTTTTCTCCAACGGTATTTGCCAAAAGGCATTGGTGATATCTAGCGTGGTAAAATACTTTTTCTTGCCTATACGCCTAAATACATCTTCGATTGTCGGAGGCTGTGCATGGTCGTTCGTCATGTGTTTATTTAATTCTCGTGCGTCGAGACACAAACGAATATTCCCATTTTTTTTAATCACTACCACCAACGGATTTACGTATTGCGTGGCTCTCTTAGTAATAATACCTTTCTGCTCTAATTCACCGATATACTCTCTCACACGTTCCATATGGACTTCTGGAATAGGATATGTCTTTTTCTTGAACGGTTTATTTATGCACATTTCAATCTTGTGCTCATAATGTTTCACTTTTCCGATTTTTCCATCGAACATCTTCTCATGTTTGTCAAGAATCTCTTGTAATTTTTCTTCTGCCTCATCTTTCCGTATAACGTGTATCGCTATTTCCGGATCCATGGCTCTTCGGAATTTTATGTCGATCTCTTCGTCGCATGCTAACAGCATTCGATATTTTACGAGAAAATCGATACCGAGTACCACGTCATAGGCTAGATTTTCTACGATAAAAAACTCGTGAGAATAACTTTCCTCTTTATATTTGAAGATCAGTCGCGCTTTCTGAGCGACTGTTGAGCCTCTTTCAGCGAAAGCTCCTCTCAATCTAAATCTCTTTATGGGAAGAACTTCCATTGGAACTCCGTTCTCCTCCAATTGTTTGTGAAAAACTTTAGTGATCGCTGTGATCTGAGCACCCGTGTCGATCAATGCTTTCGTCACGCAAGTGCCAAATCTCATTTGAATCATAGGCACGTCAGCCTCTTTCAAATTTTTCGACTGAGCTTGTCTTAGATCTTCGTCCAGATCTTCGATTATTTCTTTGGTTCTGATTATATTGATCGGATTTTCCTTACTGCATCTTCCAAGTTCGCGTGTAAGAGCACAGCAGTTTTTCTCCATCTCCTCCGATGTTGTACTGACTGCGTCTTCATTCGCGTTTTCTTCCGTTTTCGCCGTTATCGCAGCTACCTTTCTCGCTCGATTTTCCGGCTTTTCGAATTTCTTCTTGTATTCGGGCTTTTCATACTCCCGTTTCTTATACTTGTCATTTTCGCGTACATATCGCGTTACCTTTGCTTTGCCGTCCGCATCGTCGCTATCTGGCATCTCAACTATGTCTACGCCATTTTTTCGCCTTGCCTCTGGCGATTCCGTTTTCCGCCATGATTTCGACTTGTTGTACGACGAATACTTCGTCGAGTCCCTTTTAGCGAAATTATTGTAACGGTCGTCCTTTCGTCTGGCTCCAGCGTTATTTTGGCCATAGCTTCTATCTTCACGCTGATTGGTTGAACGATTTTGCGGTTTATCTTGCGGCTTTCGAGCTTCGTTACGCATTTTTCGCGTTTCTCGCTCATTTTCGACTGTATCCAACATAGATATCATGTCGTTTACACTTTTGACAACAGAAGGTCTCAATTCCCTTGCAACGTCTGAGTCAAAATGTTCCCTTACCGTTTGGACTATCTCCTCGTCCGTCATTGGTGGGATTAAAGTTTTTGCTTGTCGAGCAATATTTAACGCATATTCCGTCATGGACATCTCTCCTGGCTTATATTTGCCAAAATAGACCCTTTGTCTGAATCTCATCTGAGCCTGACAATTCCAAAAGTGATTTTTGAATAATCGTTTCATCTCGTGAATGTCATCGGCTATTTGGAGCTCGTGCCACTGGCTTGCTGCCCCTCTCATACATCGACCGAAATAAAAGAGTTGCTCCTCTTCGGTGACGTTTTCGTAGTTCGCTAGTTTTTCGAATTTCTCTATAAACCTTATCGGATTCTGTTTGTCCGTTTTCCCGGAATACGTCAACTCGTCGAATGGATTTTTTATCCATCCACCTCTAGGAAGTCGAGCTTGCATTGGGACTAATTGCAGCGCGGCTTCGGCCGCTCTTCCGTCAGCGTACGCTCGCTCGTCTATTGTTGTCGCGTCGAATATGTTCGGCGGTAGCTCGCGATTCGTATTATTTGTCGCTACGGAATCACGACGCTCGCGCATCTGTGTCCTCAGTTGCTCTAACTCGCTTGACAATAGTTGAATTTGATCCAACATCTGTCTTCTTTCCTCATTAAACGCCTCATCGGCCGCTCGTTCGCGACTCAAATTGATCGCAAAAGCGTTTCCGTCATTATCGACGTTGAGTAAATTTTCATCTCGCGTCCTATCTGGAAACACGGGTATGTCCTCTTGCTCGCGAACATCGGTACGCAATGCTTCTTGCGATCGCGTGTGTTGCGCGATTGGACTTCGCCCTACGGTCGCCATTCTGTCGACTCGCGGTACGCACTCTTTTCTTACACGGCCTCCCCTTTTTGGACCTATTTTGCCGCTTAATTTCGCTTTCGCGAATCTACGTATCGATATACCCTATAACCGTGATTTTAGCAATGTTACTTAAAAAAAAAATTTTCGAAACGTCCGTACGCCTAGTTACGCGATTTTACACACCGTTCAAATAATCGGATTCGCGCTTTGTATTTGCGCACGTTTTTTATACGACGGATCTACTCATCCTACGACTACGCACTTACGCGCGTACGTCTCGTGGCTAATTTTCGGGTAATCTACGTATCGATTTCTAAGAATGTGACTGTAAATCGCTTTTCGTCACTATTCTTGCACGCTTGCATGCTCTACGCGTTGCGCGCTATGTCACGCACCTCGTTTCTTATCACGTCCGTGGACGATACGAAATCACGTGATCGGCTAGATTCTTTTACGACACGCTATTCGCGTTACGCATTTTATCATTTACGCCGCTTTTATTACTTCTCGGTTACATAAGTAGCCGAATATAAGAACGCTATGTTCCTAAGATCGCTAAGATCCGTTTTCTGCGTGTTACGCGTTACGACTCCTATCACGCCCGTTGTCTTAATTATGATATTCTACGAATACGAGAACGGGACAATGATTGTTATAAGGATCGCTTCTCATTAGCGCGCCTACGCATTTCGAATCTCCGTCATCGTTGCCATTTAGCGTTTTAGCCAATATGAGAACGTGACAGGTAATTCTACTCTTACGACTCTACGCTACGACAGTATGCGTTTTACGAATCTTCCTACATATGCACTTTCGGTGCATGCGATTACGCTCGATCGCTCTAGACGATACTTTTCTAAGCTCCTACGCGGAATTTTACGCTACGCGTTTCACTACGGTCGCCATTTCGGCTAATACTCGAAATGATTTTTCTTACGACTCGTTTAAGTTTACGCGTTACGCGTCCTGTGTCACTTTCGACACTTAGCTTTGCATACATGCATGCAGACGTGACAGGCAATATTCTTACTACACGTTAATAGTATGCCAGACCGTACGTTACGCGTTTTGACAAAGTCGCCATTTTGGGTTCGTTCAAAAATTGAAAACACGACATACGACTATATCTATCTTACGCTAATATGCTATGCACGTTACGACTCAACGGTCCCGTCACGGTCGCCATTTCGGCTTATAGACGAAATGAGTGAGCGTGACAGACACTATTTATCCTAAGCGCTCTTATGCACTTTGCGGCTCTACGAGTCCTGTCACGGTCGCCATTTAGCTTTTATACTGGCTTAATCCTACGCTACGTCACGGCTTAGTCGAGTAAGCTTTTTTACGATATAGCGCTCGTAAACCAGGCTAAGTGTCACCGCACTGACCGTGGGGGTTTTCTCGGTGACTTGCAGGTTCTCACGTGTATTGCGCAGCCGTGCACTACGCTTTTCGTGGCTTTAAGACTGTAACCGGACAGCCATATCCCTCCCGTCCTAACCGAACGTCAGCTAACCTTGAACAATCAAACTACTCAATTTTGGCACTCTACGTCGGGCGGAAGGGTACTTTACCACACTTAATCTCGATAATATTCGAACTTCGCAAAATTATCGGTCGCCACTCGGTTTTACCTAAACCCGCCGAGAAGGTAAGCAAATCGACAGACCTTTAGCCGTCTTCTATTAATCTCTGCTTTTTATGTTTCAGGAACACCCCGGATGCTGGATGGACCCCGCTGACCACTGGATCGCCGGAACGTCGCTGGATCGCCGCCGTCGTCGATGGATCGCCTCCACCGCTGGATCGCCGCCGTCGCTGGATCGCCGGAACGTCGTTGGACAGGGATTTATAACGGTCGCCGCATCAACCAATAGGATTCCAGGAAAGTATCACACAGGATATTAATAACTGTCACAAGCACTATGCTCTGCTTTTAACACTGAATTTATTCTATTTCAGGTTACACAAAATGGCCGTGTGCATTCGCACTCACAAAATGGCCGCGCGACGCCATCTTGGCATGACTCGCACTTCGCGTAGATTCTACGTCGTACGCTATCTTAGTTACTCGCAAACGCGATTATTTATTGTTCTCTGGCCGGATTTAACAATTAATGATGCGTGCAGCGCGTATCGATCGCGGATTACGACCGGTTTTCATGGAACTTCACGAGTTCGCCCAATCGGGTGTCGCCGCGTGGTTTTATCGATCGCTGCTCGGATTTGTTAATGTTCACGACTGAGAATTAACGGCTAGCGTTAACAATTACGAATATTCACTCGTAGACGACATTGCACGTCGCTCGCGGGTTATCTCCGATTTTTTGTGAGATATCTCTTACAATGGATGCGTATATCGAGATTCTCTCGGATGACGGTCCCGTTTCGGTAATTAACCGAATTATTCAACTTGCGTTAACACTTAACGACTTTACGCGCTTGGCGGTACCACTCGCTTCGCACTTATCGATCTCGGTTGGCCTTGAGCCTCACGGCACACACGCGCGTTACGAGAGCTCCCGAGAAAAGTTAATCAGTATTCTGATTATTAATTTCGGTAATTAATACCCTTTTTGCGTTAATTAACACGGTTTTAACCACCAACGGGATAACGCGTCGCTCGCGGTTAATCTCGGTTTTACTGAGCCACTTGCTCCGGGAAAAGACCTTATCTGCGATTGTATTCGCGTATCACCGTTTAATCACTCGCGCTAATTAAAACGACTTTAGTTAATTAGCGGGATTACGCTCCGCTAGCGGGTTAACACCGGTTTTAAAAGAGCCTCGTACGACACGTCCGCACGTCACGATGGCTCCCGGAGAAAGACCCTATTTCGTTAACACTTTATCTTTACTCGCGTTATTACAACGACTTGTAGCAATTAGCGGGATTACGCTCCGCTCGCGGGTTAACACCGGTTTTATACGAGCCTCTCACGACACGTCCGCACGTCATGAAGGCTCCCGGGGAAAGACCTCGATTCTCGCATCGTCACGGCGCACGCAAGACCTCGCGCATGCGCAGTGTTGCCAGCCATCTCTCCTGGCCGCCGCAATATTTCGCCCGCGTCGTCACGCACGCGAAAACAACGTGATATGGAAAATTCTGGAACGCTCGCTATTTATTTGACGCGCAATAACCGATTTAATCGATAGTTCCCGAATTTTCCATTTACAATGTTCGTTTGTCGAAATTCGACAATTATGAATAAACATCTGCAAATTCATTTGCAAACGCTTATTTTACGCTCGCCTATCAATCCTACGGCCGTATATATCCGCTCGCACTTCTGGATGCACCAGAAGCCCGTTTTTCGCATCGCGCATGCGCCGACGCATATCTCGCGATGCAACGGCTCTACGGTGACGCAAAAGTCTCCGTCGTGTTTCCCGATGCCGATTTAGCCGGAAATGAACGAATTTGACTCGTTTAGCCGTTTTCCGGCCGATATCGCCCGCCAATATCCCTAGGGACTTGATCGGACCAATCGCGTAGCAGGATGCTCGGGAAAGACGTCGTTGACCGATTTCCGGTTCTGGCCGTCGGATCTTGCCGCAATTACGCCAAATCCGCGTAATCCTACACTATTATCGCTCCGAGTCGCTTATCGCTCGAAACGACCAATCAGATGGCGAGTTTGCCTATTTCCGTCGTTCGACCACCGAGATTGCTCCTTTTGCTTTTATTCGGCCATCTTTGATCCCTCTTGACCGATCTGATGCCGAAACTCGCGTTTCCGCACGTAATTCTCGAAATTCGCCTTCCGATCACCGGATTGGCTGAAATCGCTTTACGGACTTCCCGGATCGCGTTTCAAGTAAATTTACGCTATTTGGACTAATATTACGCCAATTCGATCATTATTGGTCCGCGGAATCTTTAAATGCCGCAAATAACGATTTTCCACGATGTCGTCAAGATGGCTCAAATCTGATTGGCCAAAATTGCTCTACGGACTCTCTGGGCGGTTTTGACGTTGAATTTACGTTAATTCGATCTCAATCAACTTAACTCGGCCATCGTTGGGCCGCAAAACCATTTAATTGCGTTAAATGTGAATTTCCGCGACAAGCAATATGGCTCGTTCTCTGATTGGCTGTTTCGCCAAACTCATACAATGTTCGAATTTTCGCGGTTTTCTGCATACGTGGGCCTCGTGTACCTGAAAATAACTTAATCTAAGCGCAAATCTCTTCGCTAGAGTTCGATTCCTGTATGTACGCACGCGGAATCGAATTATCGAATGTACTCACTTATTTTGCATATAAAGTCTTTATTCTTATATCTAGATACATTTTTGTCTTCGTTATTGCGCTTAAGTACCTAATTACATTAGTACGCTGGGATATGGGGTACAATATTGTGAAACTACTCGAGAAAAGAAAATCATATGACGTACTAAATAAAATAAAAGAAAGCAACCGTTAACTTTTTCTTTATGTCTACGGGTCATGTGGAGGGCATTGGGCGGCGTCCTCTTCCTCTCCTATGACGAACTCGCCGTCCACGTTGAGCCGCAGGGTGTATGGGTGGTCCTGAGGCGGTTGTTCCGTCACCCTTTGCAGGATGACCCTGGGGCTCTCTGTTGACTCGCGACGAGCCGAAACTGAGCCTGCTACCTCCTGGTGCGCTCCTCCGCTCGTCCTCAGGTCCATTCGAACCGGTGCAGTCGGCGGATCTCCCGTCGGCTGCAACCTGACCTTACCGCCCGTCGGTAAAGTAATTTCCTTCAAATTGATTCGAATTGGTTATCTTTTGCAGCTAACTTCTCTAACCGTTTGTCGGTAAGATAATTTCTTTTCAATTGATTATCTTTTGCAGCTAACTTGGCTAACCGCCCGTCGGTAAAACAGTTTAAAAAAAAAAAAAAAAAAAAAAACGCTTATCCTTCGAAGCTAACATGTCAAACCACCCGTCGGTAAAGTAGTTTTCTTGGAAACGCTTATCCTTCGAAGCTAACATGTGTAACCGCCCGTCGGTAAGGTAGTTTCCTTCGAATTGATTGCCTTTTGCAGTTAACTTGTCTAACCGCCCGTCGGTAAGGTAATCTTCGAATTGATTCGAATTGATTATCTTTTGCAGCTAACTTGTCTAACCGCCTGTCGGTAAGGTAGTTTCCTTCAAATTATTATCTTTTGCCGCTAACTTGTCTAACCACCCGTCGGTAAGGTAGTTTTTTTCGATTTAATTACCTTTTGCCACTAACTTGTCTAACCACCTGTCGTTAAGGTAGTTTCCTTCGATTTAATTATTTTTTGCAGCTAACTTGTCTAACCACCCGTCGGTAAAATAGTTTTCTTCGAATTTATTATTTTTTGCCGCTAACTTGTCTAACCACCCGTCGGTAAGATAGCTTTCTTCGAATTTATTATTTTTATATATCTCGGAAACTAACAGAGATGAAGGGTCGGACAAGAGGACCAAAAGTGTTCACCGCGTCGAGCTCCATCGGAATAGGCGAAAAAAAAAAAAACAAAAAAAAAAAAAAAAAAATTTATTTTCTTTTTTCGCGAATATCTCGAAAACTAAGAGAGATAGAGGATTAGTCAAAAGGACCAAAAGTGTTCAGCGCGTCGAGCTCCATCGGAATAGGCAAAAAAAAAACAAAAAAAAACAAAAAAAAAAAATTATTATTATTTTCTTTTTTCGCGAATATCTCGAAAACTTAGAGAGATAGAGGGTTAGTCAAGAGGACCAAAAGTGTTCAGCGCGTCGAGCTTCATCGGAATAAACGAAAAAAAAACAAAACAAACAAAAAAAAAAAAATTAATAATTTTCTTTTTTCGCGAATATCTCGGAAACTAACAGAGATAGAGGGTTGGTCAAGAGGACCAAAAGTGTTCAGCGCGTCGAAATCTATCGGAATAGGTAGATGGCAAAGCGAAAATAAAGAAAATAAAAAATTTTCTTTTTTTCGCGAATATCTGGGAAACTAACAGAGATAGAGGGTTGGTCAAGAGGACCAAAAGTGTTCAGCGCGTCGAAATCTATCGGAATAGGTAAATGGCAAAGCGAAAATAAAGAAAATAAAAAATTTTCTTTTTTTCGCGAATATCTCGGAAACTAACAGAGATAGAGGGTTGGTCAAGAGGACCAAAAGTGTTCAGCGCGTCGAAATCTATCGGAATAGGTAAATGGCAAAGCAAAATAAAGAAAATAAAGAATTTTCTTTTTTTCGCGAATATCTCGGAAACTAACAGAGATAGAGGGTTGGTCAAGAGGACCAAAAGTGTTCAGCGCGTCGAAATCTATCGGAATAGGTACATGGCAAAGCGAAAATAAAGAAAATAAAAATTTTCTTTTTTCGCGAATATCTCGGAAACTAACAGAGATAGAGGGTTGGTCAAGAGGACCAAAAGTGTTCAGCGCGTCGAGATCCATCGAAATAGGTAGATAAATAAAAAAAACAAATTTTCTTTTATTTCGCGAATATCTCGGAAACTAACAGAGATAGAGGGTTGGTCAAGAGGACGAAAAGTGTTCAGCGCGTCGAGATCCATCGAAATAGGTTGATAAATAAAAAAAAAACAAATTTTCTTTTTTCGCGAATATCTCGGAAACTAACAGAGATAGAGGGTTGGTCAAGAGGATCAAAAGTGTTTAGCGCGTCGAAATCTATCGGAATAGGTAGACGGTAAAGCAAAAATAAAGAAAATAAAAAATTATTTTTTTTCGCGAATATCTCGGAAACTAACAGAGATAGAGGGTTGGTCAAGAGGACCAAAAGTGTTCAGCGCGTCGAGATCCATCGAAATAGGTAAATAAATAAAAAAAAAACAAATTTTCTTTTTTCGCGAATATCTCGGAAACTAACAGAGATAGAGGGTTGGTCATGAGGACCAAAAGTGTTCAGCGCGTCGAAATCTATCGGAATAGGTACATGGTAAAGCGAAAATAAAGAAAATAAAAAATTTTCTTTTTTCGCAAATATCTCGGAAACTAACGGAGATAGAGGGTTGGTCAAGAGGACCAAAAGTGTTCACCGCGTCGAAATCTATCGGAATAGGTAGACGGTAAAGCAAAAATAAAGAAAATAAAAATTTTTTTTTTTCGCGAATATCTCGGAAACTAACAGAGATAGAGGGTTGGTCAAGAGGACCAAAAGTGTTCAGCGCGTCGAGATCCATCGAAATAGGTAAATAAATAAAAAAAAAACAAATTTTCTTTTTTCGCGAATATCTCGGAAACTAACAGAGATAGAGGGTTGGTCAAGAGGACCAAAAGTGTTCAGCGCGTCGAAATCTATCGGAATAGGTACATGGCAAAGCGAAAATAAAGAAAATAAAAAATTTTCTTTTTTCGCAAATATCTCGGAAACTAACGGAGATAGAGGGTTGGTCAAGAGGACCAAAAGTGTTCACCGCGTCGAAATCTATCGGAATAGGTAGACGGTAAAGCAAAAATAAAGAAAATAAAAAATTTTTTTTTTTCGCGAATATCTCGGAAAGTAACAGAGATAGAGGGTTGGTCAAGAGGACCAAAAATGTTCAGCGCGTCGAGATCCATCGAAATAAGTAAATAAATAAAAAAAAAACAAATTTTCTTTTTTCGCGAATATCTCGGAAACTAACAGAGATAGAGGGTTGGTCAAGAGGACCAAAAGTGTTCAGCGCGTCGAAATCTATCGGAATAGATAGATGGCAAAGCGAAAATAAAAAAAATAAAGAATTTTCTTTTTTTCGCGAATATCTCGGAAACTAACAGATAAAGAGGGTTGGTCCAGAGGACGAAAAAGTGTTTAGCGCGTCGAGATCCATCGAAATAGGTTGATAAATAAAAGAAAAAAATTTTTTTATTTCGCGCATATCTCGGAAACTAGAGAGATAGAGGGTTGGTCAAGAGGACCAAAAGTGTTCACCGCGTCGAGATCCATCGAAATAGGTAGATAAATAAAAAAAAAAATTTTTTTTATTTCGCGAATATCTTGGAACCTAACAAAGATAGGGGGTTGGTCAAGAGGACAAAAAGTGTTCAGCGCGTCGAGATGCATCGAAATAAGTTGATAAATAAAAAAAAGAAAATTTTTTTTATTTCGCGAATATCTCGGAAACTAAGAGAGATAGACGGTTGGTCAAGAGGACCAAAAGTGTTCAGCGCGTCGAGATCCATCGAAATAGGTAGATAAATAAAAAAAAAAATTTCTTTATTTCGCGAATATCTCGGAAACTAACAGAGATAGGAGGTTGGTCAAGAGGACGAAAAGTGTTCAGCGCGTCGAGATCCATCGAAATAGGTTGATAAATAAAAAAAAAAAATTTTTCTTTTTTCGCGAATATCTCGGAAACTAACAGAGATAGAGGGTTGGTCAAGAGGACCAAAAGTGTTCAGCGCGTCGAAATCTATCGGAATAGGTACATGGCAAAGCGAAAATAAAGAAAATAAAAATTTTCTTTTTTCGCGAATATCTCGGAAACTAACAGAGATAGAGGGTTGGTCAAGAGGACCAAAAGTGTTCACCGCGTCGAGATCCATCGAAATAAGTAGGAAAATAAAGAAAAAAAAATATTTTATTTTTTCGCGAATATCTCGGAAACTAACAGAGATAGAGGGTTGGTCAAGAGGACCAAAAGTGTTCACCGCGTCGAAATCTATCGGAATAGGTAGATGGCAAAGCGAAAATAAAGAAAATAAAAAACTTTTGTTTTTTCGCGAATATCTCGGAAACTAACAGAGATAGAGGGTAGGTCAAGAGGACTAAAAGTGTTCAGCGCGTCGAAATCTATCGGAATAAATAAATGGCAAAGCGAAAATAAAGAAAATAAAAAATTTTCTTTTTTTCGCGAATATCTCGGAAACTAACAGAGATAGAGGGTTGGTCAAGAGGACCAAAAGTGTTCAGCGCGTCGAAATCTATCGGAATAGGTAGATGGCAAAGCGAAAATAAAGAAAATAAAAAATTTTTGTTTTTTCGCGAATATCTCGGAAACTAACAGAGATAGAGGGTTGGTCAAGAGGACCAAAAGTGTTCAGCGCGTCGAGCTTCATCGGAATAGGCGAAAAAAAAACAAAAAAAAATAATTTTCTTTTTTCGCGAATATCTCGGAAATTAACAGAGATAGAGGGTTGGTCAAGAGGACCAAAAGTGTTCAGCGCGTCGAGCTCCATCGGAATAGGCGAAAAAAAACGAAAAAAAAATAATTTTCTTTTTTCGCGAATATCTCGAAAACTAAGAGAGATAGAGGGTTAGTCAAGAGGACCAAAAGTGTTCAGCGCGTCGAGCTCCATCGGAATAGGCGAAAAAAAAACAAAAAAAAAATAATTTTCTTTTTTCGCGAATATCTCGAAAACTAAGAGAGATAGAGGGTTAGTCAAGAGGACCAAAAGTGTTCAGCGCGTCGAGCTCCATCGAATAGGCGAAAAAAAAACAAAAAAAAAATAATTTTCTTTCTTTCGCGAATATCTCGAAAACTAAGAGAGATAGAGGGTTAGTGAAGAGGACCAAAAGTGATCAGCGCGTCGAGCTTCATCGGAATAGGCGAAAAAAAAACAAAAAAAAATAATTTTTTTTTTTCGCGCATATCTCGGAAATTAACAGAGATAGAGGGTTGGTCAAGAGGACCAAAAATGTTCACCGCGTCGAAATCTATCGGAATAGGTAGATGGCAAAGCGAAAATAAAGAAAATAAAAAATTTTCTTTTTTCGCGAATATCTCGGAAACTAACAGAGATAGAGGGTTGGTCAAGAGGACCAAAAGTGTTCAGCGCGTCGAGCTCCATCGGAATAGGCAAAAAAAAACAAAAAAAATAATTTTCTTTTTTCGCGAATATCTCGGAAACTAACAGAGATAGAGGGTTGGTCAAGAGGACCAAAAGTGTTCAGCGCGTCGAGCTCCATCGGAATAGGCGAAAAAAAACAAAAAAAAATAATTTTCTTTTTTCGCGAATATCTCGAAAACTAAGAGAGATAGAGGGTTAGTCAAGAGGACCAAAAGTGTTCAGCGCGTCGAGCTCCATCGGAATAGGCGAAAAAAAAACAAAAAAAATAATTTTCTTTTTTCGCGAATATCTCAAAAACTAAGAGAGATAGAGGGTTAGTCAAGAGGACCAAAAGTGTTCAGCGCGTCGAGCTTCATCGGAATAGGCAAAAAAAAAACAAAAAAAAATATTTTCTTTTTTCGCGAATATCTCGGAAACTAACAGAGATAGAGGGTTGGTCAAGAGGACCAAAAGTGTTCAGCGCGTCGAAATCTATCGGAATAGATAGATGGCAAAGCGAAAATAAAGAAAATAAAAAATTTTCTTTTTTTCGCGAATATCTCGGAAACTAACAGAGATAGAGGGTTGGTCAAGAGGACCAAAAGTGTTCAGCGCGTCGAAATCTATCGGAATAGGTAAATGGCAAAGCGAAAATAAAGAAAATAAAAAATTTTCTTTTTTTCGCGAATATCTCGGAAACTAACAGAGATAGAGGGTTGGTCAAGAGGACCAAAAGTGTTCACCGCGTCGAGATCCATCGAAATAGGTAGATAATTCAAAAAATAAAAAATTTATCTTCTTTCGCGAATATCTCGGAAACTAACAGAGATAGAGGGTTGGTCAAGAGGACCAAAAGTGTTCAGCGCGTCGAAATCTATCGGAATAGGTAGATAGCAAAGCGAAAATAAAGAAAATAAAAAATTTTCTTTTTTTCGCGAATATCTCGGAAACTAACAGAGATAGAGGGTTGGTCAAGAGGACCAAAAGTGTTCAGCGCGTCGAAATCTATCGGAATAGGTAAATGGCAAAGCGAAAATAAAGAAAATAAAAAATTTTCTTTTTTTCGCGAATATCGGAAACTAACAGATAAAGAGGGTTGGTCAAGAGGACCAAAAGTGTTCAGCGCGTCGAAATCTATCGGAATAGGTAAATGGCAAAGCGAAAATAAAGAAAATAAAAAATTTTATTTTTTTCGCGAATATCTCGGAAACTAACAGAGATAGAGGGTTGGTCAAGAGGACCAAAAGTGTTCACCGCGTCGAGATCCATCGAAATAGGTAGATAAATCAAAAAATAAAAAATTATCTTCTTTCGCGAATATCTCGGAAACTAACAGAGATAGAGGGTTGGTCAAGAGGACCAAAAGTGTTCAGCGCGTCAAAATCTATCGGAATAGGTAGATGGCAAAGCGAAAATAAAGAAAATAAAAAATTTTCTTTTTTTTCGCGAATATCTCGGAAACTAACAGAGATAGAGGGTCGGTCAAGAGGACCAAAAGTGTTCAGCGCGTCGAAATCTATCGAAATAGGTAGATAGCAAAGCAAAAATAAAGAAAATAAAGAATTTTTTTTTTCGCGAATATCTCGGAAACTAACAGAGATAGAGGGTTGGTCAAGAGGACGAAAAGTGTTTAGCGCGTCGAGATCCATCGAAATAGGTAGATAAATAAAAAAAAAAAATTTTTTTTATTTCGCGAATATCTCGGAAACTAACAGAGATAGAGGGTTGGTCAAGAGGACGAAAAGTGTTCAGCGCGTCGAGATCCATCGAAATAGGTAGATAAATAAAAAAAAGAAAATTTTTTTTATTTCGCGAATATCTCGGAACCTAACAGAGATAGAGGGTTGGTCAAGAGGACGAAAAGTGTTCAGCGCGTCGAGATCCATCGAAATAGGTAGATAAATAAAAAAAAAAATTTTTTTTTTATTTCGCGAATATCTCGGAAACTAAGAGAGATAGACGGTTGGTCAAGAGGGCCAAAAGTGTTCAGCGCGTCGAGATCCATCGAAATAGGTAGATAAATAAAGAAAAAAAACTTTTTTCTTTTTTCGCGAATATCTCGGAAACTAACAGAGATAGAGGGTTAGTCAAGAGGACCAAAAGTGTTCAGCGCGTCGAGCTCCATCGAAATAGGTAGATAAATAAAAAAAAGAAAATTTTTTTTATTTCGCGAATATCTCGGAAACTAACAGAGATAGAGGGTTGGTCAAGAGGACGAAAAGTGTTCAGCGCGTCGAGATCCATCGAAATAGGTAGATAAATAAAAAAAAGAAAATTTTTTTATTTCGCGAATATCTCGGAAACTAACAGAGATAGAGGGTTGGTCAAAAGGACGAAAAGTGTTCAGCGCGTCGAGATCCATCGAAATAGGTAGATAAATAAAAAAAAAATGTTTTTCTTATTTCGCAAATATCTCAAAAACTAAGAGAGATAGAGAGTTAGTCAAGAGGACCAAAAGTGTTCAGCGCGTCGAGATCCATCGAAATAGGTAGAAAAATCAAAAAATAAAAAATTTATATTTTTTCGCGAATATCTCGGAAACTAACAGAGATAGAGGGTTGGTCAAGAGGACCAAAAGTGTTCAGCGCGTCGAAATCTATCGGAATAGGTAGATGGCAAAGCGAAAATAAAGAAAATAAAAAATTTTTTTTTTTTGCGAATATCTCGGAAACTAACAGAGATAGAGGGTTGGTCAAGAGTAGAGTCCTATATTATAAGAGAAGCGAGATCGATCCCCCTCCATGGTTCCCATAGCTGCCATAGACCCCGCATAGACCCCGCAGCTGATTGCTTGTAAACATGTGTATTGCACACGGACACCACACGGACACCACACGGATGCACACGGATCAGCTGCGGGGTTTACAGTCTCGGTTTTGATTGGTGCCGCGGTCAGCCCCAATCAGCAAGCGTGCCGTCAATGTCGCTTCTCTTATAATATAGGATTAGTCAAAAGGACCAAAAGTGTTCAGCGCGTCGAGCTCCATCGGAATAGGCAAAAAAAAACAAAAAAAATTATTTGTTTTTTTCGCGAATATCTCGAAAACTAAGAGAGATAGAGGGTTCGTCAAGAGGACCAAAAGTGTTCAGCGCGTCGAGCTCCATCGGTATAGGCGAAAAAAAAATAAAAAAAAATACTTATGTTTTTTCGCGAATATCTCGGAAACTAAGAGAGATAGAAAGTCGGGCAAGAGGACCAAAAGTGTTCAGCGCGTCGAGCTCCATCGGAATAGGCGAAAAAAAACAAAAAAAAATTATTTTCTTTTTTCGCGAATATCTCGAAAACTAAGAGAGATAGAGGGTTAGTCAAGAGGACCAAAAGTGTTCAGCGCGTCGAGCTCCATCGGAATAGGCGAAAAAAAACAAAAAAAAATAATTTTTTTTTTTTCGCGAATATCTCGAAAACTAAGAGAGATAGAGGGTTAGTCAAGAGGACCAAAAGTGTTCAGCGCGTCGAGCTTCATCGGAATAGGCAAAAAAAAAACAAAAAAAAATAATTTTCTTTTTTCGCGAATATCTCGAAAACTAAGAGAGATAGAGGGTTAGTCAAGAGGACCAAAAGTGTTCAGCGCGTCGAGATCCATCGAAATAGGTAGATAAATCAAAAAATAAAAAATTTATATTTTTTCGCGAATATCTCGGAAACTAACAGAGATAGAGGGTTGGTCAAGAGGACCAAAAGTGTTCACCGCGTCGAGCTCCATCGGAATAGGCAAAAAAAAAACAAAAAAAAATAATTTTCTTTTTTCGCGAATATCTCGAAAACTAAGAGAGATAGAGGGTTAGTCAAGAGGACCAAAAGTGTTCAGCGCGTCGAGCTTCATCGGAATAGGCAAAAAAAAAACAAAAAAAAATAATTTTCTTTTTTCGCGTATATCTCGGAAATTAACAGAGATAGAGGGTTGGTCAAGAGGACCAAAAGTGTTCACCGCGTCGAAATCTATCGGAATAGGTAGATGGCAAAGCGAAAATAAAAAAAATAAAAAATTTTTGTTTTTTCGCGAATATCTCGGAAACTAGCAGAGATAGAGGGTTGGTCAAGAGGACCAAAAGTGTTCAGCGCGTCGAGGTCCATCGAAATAGGTAGATAAATAAAGAAAAGAAACATTTTTTTTTTTCGCGAATATCTCGGAAACTAAGAGAGATAGACGGTTGGTCAAGAGGACGAAAAGTGTTCAGCGCGTCGAGATCCATCGAAATAGGTAGATAAATAAAAAAAAGAAAATTTTTTTATTTCGCGAATATCTCGGAACCTAACAGAGATAGAGGGTTGGTCAAGAGGACGAAAAGTGTTCAGCGCGTCGAGATCCATCGAAATAGGTAGATAAATAAAAAAAAAATATTTTTCTTTTTTTGCGAATATCTCGAAAACTAAGAGAGATAGAGGGTTAGTCAAGAGGACCAAAAGTGTTCAGCGCGTCGAGATCCATCGAAATAGGTAGATAAATCAAAAAATAAAAAATTTATATTCTTTCGCGAATATCTCGGAAACTAACAGAGATAGAGGGTTGGTCAAGAGGACCAAAAGTGTTCACCGCGTCGAGCTCCATCGGAATAGGCGAAAAAAAAACAAAAAAAAATAATTTTCTTTTTTCGCGAATATCTCGAAAACTAAGAGAGATAGAGGGTTAGTCAAGAGGACCAAAAGTGTTCAGCGCGTCGAGCTTCATCGGAATAGGCAAAAAAAAAACAAAAAAAAATAATTTTCTTTTTTCGCGTATATCTCGGAAATTAACAGAGATAGAGGGTTGGTCAAGAGGACCAAAAGTGTTCAGCGCGTCGAAATCTATCGGAATAGGTAAATGGCAAAGCGAAAATAAAGAAAATAAAAAATTTTCTTTTTTTCGCGAATATCTCGGAAACTAACAGAGATAGAGGGTTGGTCAAGAGTAGAGTCCTATATTATAAGAGAAGCGAGATCGATCCCCCTCCATGGTTCCCATAGCTGCCATAGACCCCGCATAGACCCCGCAGCTGATCGCTTGTAAACATGTGTATTGCACACGGACACCACACGGACACCACACGGATGCACACGGATCAGCTGCGGGGTTTACAGTCTCGGTTTTGATTGGTGCCGCGGTCAGCCCCAATCAGCAAGCGTGCCGTCAATGTCGCTTCTCTTATAATATAGGACTAGTCAAGAGGACCAAAAGTGTTCAGCGCGTCGAGCTCCATCGGAATAGGCAAAAAAAAACAAAAAAAATAATTTGTTTTTTTCGCGTATATCTCGAAAACTAAGAGAGATAGAGGGTTCGTCAAGAGGACCAAAAGTGTTCAGCGCGTCGAGCTCCATCGGTATAGGCGAAAAAAAAATAAAAAAAAATACTTATCTTTTTTCGCGAATATCTCGGAAACTAAGAGAGATAGAGAGTCGGGCAAGAGGACCAAAAGTGTTCAGCGCGTCGAGATCCATCGGAAAAGGTAAGAAAAAACGAAAAAAAACCAAGTTTTTGCCGTTACTTGTGAAACCACCCGCCGGTAAGGCAGTTTTCTTGGAAATGATTATCTTTCGCGGCTAACATGTGTAACCACCCGTTGGTAAGGCAGTTTTCTTGGAAATGCATATCTTTCGAAGTTAACATGTGTAACCGCCCGTCGGTAAGGCAGTTTTCTTGGAATGAACATTTTTTGAAGCTGTTGTTTAACCGCCCGTCGGTAAAGTAGCTTTCTTGAAAATGGTTGTCCTTCGAAGGTAACATGTTTAACAGACCGTCGGTAAAGTAGTTTTCTTGGAAATAAATGCCCTTTCAAAAGTAACTTGTCTAACCGCCGTCGGTAAAGTAGTTTTTTTGAAATGCTTATCCTTCGAAGCTAATATGCGTAACCGCCCGTCGGTAAAGTAGTTTTTTTGAAAATGGTAATCGTTCGAAGGTAACATGTGCAACCGCCCGTCGGTAAGGTAGATTTCTTGGAAATGATTATCCTTCGAAGCTAACAGGTGTAAACGCCCGTCGGTAAGGTAAATTTCTTGGAAATAATCATCCTTCGAAGCTAACATGTCAAACCACCCGTCGGCAAGGCAGTTTTCTTTGATTTTATTATCTTTTGCCGCTACTAAATTATTAATAACTTGAAAAGTAAAGCAGCTGGAGGATTGATCGTGGGCTCGTCTCGTTCGTCTCGAAAAGCACTATAAGTAGCATAAAGGGCGATCCTTAATCTCTGCCCGTTGCCGAGATACCAATTTTTAAAAAAATTCCAAAAATTATTAATAACTTGAAAAGTAAAGCAGCTGGAGGAATGATCGTGGGCTCGTCTCGTTCGTCTTGAAAAGCACTATAAGTAACATAAAGGGCGATCCTTAATCTCTGCCCGTTGCCGAGATAGCAATTTTTAAAAAAATTCCAAAAATTATTAATAACTAAAAGTAAAGCAGCTGGAGGAATGATCGTGGGCTCGTCTCGTTCGTTTTGAAAAGCACAATAAGTAGCATAAAGGGCAATCCTTTATCTCTGCCCGTTGCCGAGATACCAATTTTTAAAAAAATTCCAAAAATTATTAATAACTTGAAAAGTTATCAGTCAGTTGTCAGCTTTGTTAGAGGACGGACGTGTTTTCTCTGTCTCTGGCTTGTTTCTGTTGTTTCTCCTTGATACTCTTGTGGCCGTTGAGTTCAAATTTTCTCATTATTTAAATTATTATTTAAATTCTGGTGGCTATGGACGGGAGAAAGACTTGTAAAGGCTGTGCTGCTGTAGTGGTCAAACCCATTATTTGCGAATTCTGCAACATTGCATCCCATCCGGCTTGCATCCCTCGAACTGGACATCCTCATTCCAATAATCAATTTACGGACTGCAGAAGTCGGTTAGGCCCATCTCAATCTATGGATACAAATCTCCTAGATAATATTAAAAAACTAATACACGCGGAGTTTGCTGATTTCCGTAAAGAAATTCGAGATGTATCGTGCTGATATGGAGCAAATCAAGAAGGACATAATCTCCTTGTCGACTAGAATGGACCATCTGGAGAACTTACTGGTCAACACTCAACCCTCGGTTCCTTCTCCATCACTTGAGATGGATATCATGGAGGAAATAGAGGATAGGGAAAGAAGATCGACAAGTCTTATTTGTTACAATCTGGAAGAATCGGATAATTCAAATTGTTCGGATGCTGATCTGGTTAAGGACATCTTTAAAATAATCCAGCCCGAAATGACTCCGAAGTTTAAAACAATGAGACTGGGCAAAAAGCTTCAAGGACACTCCAGACCGTTGAGAGTCTCCCTACCTACCAAACAAGACGCCCTATCGATTCTGCGTAACAAATCAAGTTACTCTGGACCAGTACGGATTTCTCAAGATCAGACTCTCAAACAAAGGCAGTACTTTAAGGATTTGCAGTCGAGGCTAAGAGCGTTAAAGGATGCGGGCGAAACTAACAAGACAATTCGCTATAGAAATGGAGTGCCTAAGATTGTCGACATCAGTCATAACGGAACAATAAAAAACTAAATCGGGTCCCTTTAGTATACTATCAAAACGTGCGGGGTTTGAGAACAAAATTGTGCGATCTGCGTTGTGCTGTATCCGATGCCGCTGAAATCTACGATATTATCATTTTTGTCGAGACGTGGTTAAATGGCAGTATTTCAGACGCAGAACTTGGCTTCGAAAAGTTTAATGTTTTTCGTGTGGATAGGAGCTATGAAAATACTGGTTATTTGCGTGGGGGCGGTGTACTTATTGCTGTCCGTGATGATTTGTTTTGTCAAACTTTAAAGGTGACAGCATCGCACGTCGAACAACTCTTTGTTGACATTCGGCTGAGTCGTAGGCATTTAGTCATTGGCACGGTATATCTTCCCCCGGCCTCTGACTCTTCTGTTTATGAGTCGCACTGCCTTTCTGTTGAGGAGGTGATGGCTGTGTCGCCTGGCGCCGATGTATTGATCGTGGGTGACTACAATTTGTCTAATACTGTTTGGCATAATAATGATGGTTTTCTGAATGTAGATCATTGTGGTCATTTGTCGGATCAGGCGTCCACGGTCATGCGCTTCTTCAATGAATTTAACTTCCACCAACATAATTGTGTTTTAAATGCAGCACACGGCACGTTGGATCTAGTCTTTTCCACTTTGCGTAATCTGACGGTGCGACCAGCCGATGGGCTTTTATGCACCCAGGATCGGTACCACCCAGCTATTGAAATATCGGTGCCGAGGTTGGCGTGCTCGTCCCCCCCCCCCCCGCCAGATCTTGAATGGAGATGGAATTTTAAACAAGCTAACTATGTAGCCATAAATGATTATCTGGGAAATATCGGGTGGGACGACGAGTTGCGGCACCTCGGCATCGATGAAGCTGTCGAGTTTCTATATTTTCATATAAATCATGCGTTTTCGACATATGTTCCGATTTATCCGGTGCGCAGGTCCGTTTATCCTATTTGGTTTACAAGTGAACTGATAGCTCTTACGAAGGCCAAAAGAACAGCTCATTATCATTTTAAAAATACTAATCGTTTCTCGGATTATCTGACATTTTCTCAACTAAGAGCTCAATGTAAATCTCTAGCCTCTAAATGCTTTAAAAACTTCGTGCTGAAATCGGAACATGCAGTCACAAACAATGTAAAAGTTTTCTGGAGCTTTATAAACTCGTTGACCACCACTAACGCGATGCCAATGTACATCCGCCATAACGATTCTAACATCGATAATGGCGTTGCCATTGCAAACTGTTTTGCGGATTTTTTTGAATCGGTTTACACTGCCTCAGATGGACAGGGCTTGGACGTGGTATATGAGCAAGATGTGAATTTATCAAATATTGACATCAATATTGGCGATATTTTTAATAGTATAGATGCCCTACAGATAAATTCTTGTCCGGGCACCGATGGCATCCCTCCGGTTTTTCTCAAATCTTGCATATATACTTTGTCTAGAGTACTTTGGCTGATCTGTAATAAATCTTTATCTTGTGGTGTCTTTCCAAAAGCATGGAAATTATCTATTGTGACCCCTGTACATAAAAGCGGTGATAAAACTTTAGTTTCAAACTATAGGCCTATAAGCAAACAAAACTTAATGCCAAAGTTATTTGAAAATATTGTGGCTAGTAAACTTTCGCTATTATTTAAAAATGTAATAATTGGTGAACAGCATGGATTTGTAGCCGGCCGCTCTACATCAACGAATCTTCTCTTATATCATGATTTCTTAATTTCATCCATCGAGGACGGCTTTCAGGTTGATGCTGTGTATACCGACTTCAGTAAGGCCTTTGATAGTGTCGATCACACTCTGCTTATATGTAAACTGCGGGCATATGGCGTTGATGGGACTTTGCTAAAGTGGATATCAAGTTTTGTTGAAGAAAGATCACAGGTCATTAAATTTAAGAATTTCTTTTCTAGAGTCATTAATGCTACTTCCGGCGTACCTCAAGGCTCTCACCTAGGTCCGCTATTATTTAATATATTCATTAATGATATAAATAAGGTCTTTGAACACAGTAGATTTCTGCTATTCGCAGATGATTTAAAATTATTTCGTCGGATAGCAAATCGTTTAGATGCAATTCTCTTTCAACAAGACCTCTATCGCTTGGAGTCCTGGTGTAATTTGAATAAATTGCATCTCAATCTATCCAAATGCCACGTAATCCACTTTAGCAAAAAGAAAAATGTTTATAGTTATAACTATATTTTAAACGGATATCCTCTTTCTAAGAGAGACATCGTGCGAGATTTAGGTGTATTATTTACTACAAATTTATCATTTGATAAACATATTCAATCTGTCACGAGTTGCGCGTATAAAAAACTAGGTTTTGTATTACGATCTTGTAAATACTTTAATAATATTGATACGCTAAGACTTCTGTTCTGCGCCTTAGTTAGACCACAATTGGAATATGCGGCCATAGTTTGGGCTCCTTACAATCTTAAATATAGTATAGAAATTGAGAAGATTCAACACCGTTTTCTTCGAAGAGTTAGTTATTATACGGAGAACCCGATGCATTATTATGATCATAATTATGTTTATATGTTAGATAGGATTAACTTATTATCACTAAGTGATAGACGAACGTATTTAGATTTAGTATTTCTTTTCAAATTGATTAACGGACGTATCACCTGTTCCGACTTGTTAGAATGCGTCAAATTACATATCCCGGCCAGACCTCTCAGAAATAACAGTCTTCCACGAAGAATCACATCGTACTTCTTACGGTAAATCTAAACCTTTAAACCGAATCTACCTTCTAGCGAATAAATTTTCCAATCATGTGGATTTTTTTCATGAGGCCATGGACTCATTCAAACGATCATTAATTCAATGTCTTCGATAAATGTTCTTTTGCGTATTTTGCGTTTCTTTAATATGTAACATATCTACCTGTACTAAAGGGACCATATCCCGTTCTAAATAAATAAATAAATAAATAAATAAAAGTAAAGCAGCTGGAGGAATAATCGTGGGCTCGTCTCGTTCGTCTCGAAAAGCACTATAAGTACCATAAAGAGCGATCCTTAATGTCTGCCCGTTGCCGAGATACCAATTTTTAAAAAAATTCCAAAAATTATTAATAACTCTAAAAGTAAAGCAGCTGGAGGAATGATCGTGGGCTCGTCTCGTTCGTCTCGAAAAGCACTGTAAGTAACATAAAGGGCGATCCTTAATCTCTGCCCGTTGCCGAGATACCAATTTTTAAAATAATTTCCAAAAATTATTAATAACTTGAAAAGTAAAGCAGCTGAAGGAATGATCGTGGGCTCGTTTCGTTCGTCTCGAAAAGCGCTATAAGTAGCATAAAGGGCGATCCTTAATCTCTGCCCGTTGCCTTGATACCAATTTTTAAAATAATTTCAAAAATTATTAATAACTTGAAAACTAAAGCAGCTGGAGGAATGATCGTGGGCTCGTCTCGTTCGTCTCGAAAAGCACAATAAGTAGCATAAAGGGCGATCCTTAATCTCTGCCCGTTGCCGAAATACCAATTTTTAAAAAAATTCCTAAAAATTATTAATAACTTGAAAAGTAAAGCAGCTGGAGGAATGATCGTGGGCTCGTCTCGTTCGTCTCGAAAAGCACTATAAGTAGCATAAAGGGCGATCCTTAATCTCTGCCCGTTGCCGAGATACCAATTTTTAAAAAAATTCCAAAAATTATTAATAACTTGAAAACTAAAGCAGCTGGAAGAATGATCGAGGGCTTGTCTCGTTCGTGTCGAAAAATGCTGTAAGAAACATAAGGCCCGATCCTTGATCTGTAACCGTCCGTAAGATATAATTGTTTAAAAATATCTTGTCAATTTTTGTTATCGAATAACTCGTAAAGTACAATAGGTAGAAGAATGATCGTGGTCTCGTTGTGTTTCTCTCGAAAAATGCTACAAGGAACGTAAGGCCCGATCCTTCATCTGTAACCGTCGCAGAGATACAGATGTTGAAAAGTATCTTTTCGAAATTTGTTAAACTTTGTTATGGAATAACTCGTAAAGTATAATAGGTAGAAGAATGATCGTGGTCTCGTTGTGTCCCTCTTGAAAAATCTCGGAAATAGCCACCCGTCGGTAGGGTAGTTTCCTTCGAAATGATTATCTTTTACCGCTAACTTGCCTAGCCACCCGTCGGTATGGTAATTTCCTTCGAAATGATTATCTTTTACCGCTAACTTGCCTAGCCACCCGTCGGTAAAATAGTTTCCTTCGAAATGATTATCCTTTGCAGCTAACTTGCCTAACCGCCCGTCGGTAAGGTAGTTTCCTTCAAATTGATTATTTTTAGCAGCTAACCGTCTAACCGCCCGTCGGTAAGATAGTTTCCTTCGAATTGATTCGAATTGATTATCTTTTGCCGCTAACTTGTCTAACCGCCCGTCGGTAAGGTAGTTTCCTTCGAATTTATTATCTTTTTTTCGCTAACTTGTCTAACCGCCCGTTGGTAAGGTAGTTTCCTTCGAATTTATTATTTTTTGCCGCTAACTTGTCTAACCGCCCGTCGGTAAGGTAGTTTTCTTCGAATTTATTATATATATATCTCGGAAACTAACAGAGATAGAGTGTTGGTCAAAAGGACCAAAAGTGTTCAGCGCGTCGAGGTCCGTCGAAATAGGTAGATAAATAAAAAAAAAACAAATTTTCTTTCTTTGCGAATATCTCGGAAACTAACAGAGATAGAGGGTTGGTCGAGAGAACCAAAAGTGTTCAGCGCGTCGAGATCCATCGAAATGGGTAGATAAATAAAAAAATACAAATTTTCTTTTTTCGCGAATATCTCGAAAACTAACAGAGATAGAGGGTTGGTCAAGAGGACCAAAAGTGTTCAGCGCGTCGAAATCTATCGGAATAGGTAGATGGCAAAGCGAAAATAAAGAAAATAAAAAATTTTCTATTTTTCGCGAATATCTCGGAAACTAACAGAGATAGAGGGTTGGTCAAGAGGACCAAAAGTGTTCAGCGCGTCGAAATCTATCGGAATAGGTAGATGGCAAAGCGAAAATAAAGAAAATAAAAAATTTTGTTTTTTCGCGAATATCTCGGAAACTAACAGAGATAGAGGATTGGTCAAGAGTACCAAAAGTGTTCAGCGCGTTGAAATCTATCGGAATAGGTAAATGGCAAAGCGAAAATAAAGAAAATAAAAAAATTTTGTTTTTTCGCGAATATCTCGGAAACTAACAGGTAGATGGTTGGTCAAGAGGACCAAGTGTTCAGCGCGTCGACGTCCATCGAAATAGGTAGATAAATAAAAAAACAACAAATTTTCTTTTTTCGCGAATATCTCGGAAACTAACAGAGATAAAGGGTTGGTCAAGAGGACCAAAAGTGTTCAGCGCGTCAAAATCTATCGGAATAGGCAAAAAAATCTTTTTTCGCGAATATCTCGGAAACTAAGCGAGATAGAGAGTCGGGCAAGAGGACCAAAAGTGTTCAGCGCGTCAGAGCTCCATCGGTAGCAAGAGACCAAAGTGTTCAGCGCGTCGAGGCATCCACGAGTATAGGCAAAAAATAAAATACTTACATTTTTTCGCGAATATCTCGGAAACTAAGCGAGATAGAGAGTCGGGCAAGAGGACCAAAAGTGTTCAGCGCGTCGAGCTCCATCGGTATAGGCGAAAAAAAACCAAAGAATACTTATCTTCTTTTGCGAATATCTCGGAAACTAGAGAGATAGACGGTTGGTCAAGAGGGCCAAAAGTGTTCAGCGCGTCGAGATCCATCGAAATAGGTAGATAATAAAAAAAAAAAATTTTTGTTATTTCGCGAATATCTCGGAAACTAAGAGAGATAGAGGGTTGGTCAAGAGGGCCAAAAGTGTTCAGCGCGTCGAGATCCATCGAAATAGGTAGATAAATAAAGAAAAAAAACATTTTTATTTTTTCGCGAATATCTCGGAAACTAACAGAGATAGAGGGTTGGTCAAGAGGACCAAAAGTGTTCAGCGCGTCGAGCTCCATCGGTATAGGCGGAAAAAAAAAAATACTTATCTTTTTTCGCGAATATCTCGGAAACTAAGAGAGATAGAGGGTCGGGCAAGAGGACCAAAAGTGTTCAGCGCGTCGAGCTCCATCGGTATAGGCGAAAAAAAAAAAATACTTATTTTTTTCGCGAATATCTCGGAAACTAAGAGAGATAGAGGGTCGGGCAAGAGGACCAAAAGTGTTCAGCGCGTCGAGCTCCATCGGTATAGGCGGAAAAAAAAAATACTTATCTTTTTTCGCGAATATCTCGGAAACTAAGAGAGATAGAGGGTCGGGCAAGAGGACCAAAAGTGTTCAGCGCGTCAAGCTCCATCGGTATAGGCGGAAAAAAAAAATACTTATCTTTTTTCGCGAATATCTCGGAAACTAAGAGAAATAGAGGGTCGGGCAAGAGGACCAAAAGTGTTCAGCGCGTCGAGCTCCATCGGAATAGGTAGATAAATAAAAAAAAAAACAAATTTTCTTTTTACGCGAATATCTTGGAAACTAACAGAGATAGAGGGTTGGTCAAGAGGACCAAAAGTGTCCAGCGCGTGGAGATCCATCGAAATAGGTAGATAAATAAAAAAAAAACAAATTTTCTTCTTTTGCGAATATCTCGGAAACTAACAGAGATAGAGGGTTGGTGAAGAGGACCAAAAGTGTTCAGCGCGTTGAGATCCATCGAAATAGGTAGATAAATAAAAAAAAACAAATTTTCTTCTTTTGCGAATATCTCGGAAACTAACAGAGATAGAGGGTTGGTGAAGAGGACCAAAAGTGTTCAGCACGTTGAGATCCATCGAAATAGGTAAATAAATAAAAAAAAACAAATTTTCTTCTTTTGCGAATATCTCGGAAACTAACAGAGATAGAGAGTTGGTGAAGAGGACCAAAAGTGTTCAGCGCGTCGAGATCCATCGAAATAGGTAGATAAATTAAAAAAATAAACAATTTTCTTTTTTCACGAATATCTCGGAAACTAACAGAGATAGAGGGTTGATCAAGTGGAGCAAAAGTGTTCAGCGCGTCGAAATTTATCGTAATACGTAAATGGCAAAGCGAAAATAAAGAAAACTTGTCTAACCACCCGTCGGTAAGGTAGTTTTCTTCAAATTGATTACGTTTCTCCGCTAACTTGTCTAACCACCCGTCGGTAAGGTACTTTCCTTCGGATTGATTCGAATTGATAATCTTTTGCAGGTAACTTGTCTAACCGCCCGTCGTTAAGGTAGTTTCCTTTAATTTGATTATCTTTTGAAGCTAACTTTCCTAACAGCCCGTCGGTAAGGTAGTTTCTTCTCGAATTGATTCGAATTAATTATCTTTTGCAGCTAACTTGTCTAACCGCCCGTCGGTAACATAGTTTCCTTCGAATTGATTCGAATTGATCATCTTTTGCAACTAACTTGTCTAACCGCTTGTCGGTAAAATAGTTTTCTTCGAATTGATTCGAATTGATTATATTTTGCAGCTAACTTGTCTAACCGCCCGTCGGTAAGGTAGTTTCCTTCGAATTGTTTCGAATTGATTATTTTTTGCAGCTAACTTGTCTAACCGCCCGTCGGTAAGGTAGTTTTTTTCGAATTTATTATTTTTATATATCTCGGAAACTAACAGAGATAGAGTGTTGGTCAAGAGGACCAAAAGTGTTCAGCGCGTCGAGATCCATCGAAATAGGTAGATAAATAAAGAAAAAAAAAATATTTCTTTTTTCGCGAATATCTCGGAAACTAACAGAGATAGAGGGTTGGTCAAGAGGACCAAAAGTGTTCAGCGCGTCGAGATCCATCGAAATAGGTAGATAAATAAAAAAAAACAATTTTCTTTTTTCGCGAATATCTCGGAAACTAACAGAGATAGAGGGTTGGTGAAGAGGACCAAAAGTGTTCAGCGCGTCGAGATCTATCGGAATAGGTAGATAAATTAAAAAAATAAACAATTTTCTTTTTTCACGAATATCTCGGAAACTAACAGAGATAGAGGGTTGATCAAGTGGAGCAAAAGTGTTCAGCGCGTCGAAATTTATCGTAATACGTAAATGGCAAAGCGAAAATAAAGAAAACTTGTCTAACCACCCGTCGGTAAGGTAGTTTTCTTCAAATTGATTACGTTTCTCCGCTAACTTGTCTAACCACCCGTCGGTAAGGTAGTTTCCTTCGGATTGATTCGAATTGATAATCTTTTGCAGGTAACTTGTCTAACCGCCCGTCGTTAAGGTAGTTTCCTTTAATTTGATTATCTTTTGAAGCTAACTTTCCTAACCGCCCGTCGGTAAGGTAGTTTCTCTCGAATTGATTCGAATTAATTATCTTTTGCAGCTAACTTGTCTAACCGCCCGTCGGTAACATAGTTTCCTTCGAATTGATTCGAATTGATCATCTTTTGCAACTAACTTGTCTAACCGCTTGTCGGTAAAATAGTTTTCTTCGAATTGATTCGAATTGATTATATTTTGCAGCTAAGTTGTCTAACCGCCCGTCGGTAAGGTAGTTTCCTTCGAATTGTTTCGAATTGATTATTTTTTGCAGCTAACTTGTCTAACCGCCCGTCGGTAAGGTAGTTTTTTTCGAATTTATTATCTTTATATATCTCGGAAACTAACAGAGATAGAGTGTTGGTCAAGAGGACCAAAAGTGTTCAGCGCGTCGAGATCCATCGAAATAGGTAGATAAATAAAAAAAAAACAATTTTTCTTTTTTCGCGAATATCTCGGAAACTAACAGAGATAGAGGGTTGGTCAAGAGGACCAAAAGTGTTCAGCGCGTCGAGATCCATCGAAATAGGTAGATAAATAAAAAAAAACAATTTTTCTTTTTTCGCGAATATCTCGGAAACTAACAGAGATAGGGGGTTGGTCAAGAGGACCAAAAGTGTTCAGCGCGTCGAAATCTATCGGAATAGGTAGATGGCAAAGCGAAAATAAAGAATTTTCTTTCTTCGCGAATATCTCGGAAACTAACAGAGATAGGGGGTTGGTCAAGAGAACCAAAAGTGTTCAGCGCGTCGAAATCTATTGGAATAGATAGACGGCAAAACGAAAATAAAAACATTTCTTTGTACTGCTTTGCTTCCACTAACAACTGGTAAAGTACAAGAGCTATAAGAATGATCGTGGTCTCATTTTGTTAATCTCGAAGAATAGCATAAAATACATAAGCCCCGATCCTTAATATCTCACCGTCACAGACGTACAAATTATTTGAAAAGTATGCCTTGTCCAACGTTGATAAAGAATAACTCGTAAAGTACAGCAGCGAGAGTGATGATCGTGGTGTCATTTTGTTCGTCTCGGAAGACACTATAAGTAACATAAGGGGCGTTCCTTAATCTGTGACCGTTTTCGAAATATCGATTTTTAAAGAAAGATCAATTTTCTTAATAATTCGTAAAGTACAGCAGCTAGAGGGATGATCGTAGTGTCATTTCGTTCGCCTCGAAAGACACTATAAGTAACATAAAGGGCGATCCTTAATCTGTGACCGTTGCCGAGATAGAAATTTTTAAACAAATTTTAAAATTTATGAATAACTCGAAAAGTAAAGCAGGTAGAGGATTGATCGTGGGCTCGTTTAGTTAGTCTTGAAAGACACTATAAGTATCATAAAGGGCGATCCTTAATCTCTGACCGTTGCCGAGATAGAAATTTTTAAAAAATTTCAAAAATTATTAATAACTTGAAAAGTAAAGCAGATAGAGGAATGATCGTGGGCTCGTTTAGTTTGCCTCGAAAGACACTATAAGTATTATAAAGGGCGATCCTTAATCTCTGACCGTTGCCAAGATAGAAATTTAAAAAAAAATGTCAAAAATCATTAATAACTCGAAAAGTAAAGCAGCTAGAGGAATAATCGTGGGCTCGTTTTGTTTGTCTCGAAAGACACTATAAGTCACATAAAGGGCGATCCTTAATCTCTGACCGTTGCCGAGATATAAATTTTTTTAAAAATTCATAACTTCCAAACGGGGGGTGGTGGAAGGATGGGCCCAGGCTCATTCGATCGGGCTCGACGAGAACTACATTCGGTCCTCAGACCCCAACCCCCTAGCTCCAACCCTTTAGACGCTAGAGCCGAAAAACCAATTTTTGCGATATCAGCACCTCGAAGGGGGGCCGGAGGGGGGGGGGCCTATACCAAAATCCGAATCATAAAAGGGCGCTTCAGATAGGCCAAAAAAAAATTTTCAAAACCATCTACCACACTGGTAACCTAACCTTAACCGGAAAATTCAAAAAAAAAAAAAAAGAGAAAAAAAACAACCCTATAATCGAATAAAAAGAGGCGAGAGGAATCGAATGAAAACCCTAAGGGTTTGTAAAAGCGAATTTTGATATCCCCGCCGCTTTATGCAAACCACAAGGGTCTTTAAAATCGAGTTTCGACATCCCCGCCGCTTTATGTAAACCACAGGGGTCTGTAAAATCGAGTTTTGATATCCTCGCCGCTTTATTCAAACCACAGGGGCCTGTAAAATCGATTATATAAACCACAGGAGTCTGTAAAATCGAGTTTTGATATCCCCGCCGCTTTATTCAAACCACAGGGGCCTGTAAAATCGGGTTTCGATATCCCCACCGCTTTATGCAAACCACAAAAGTCTGTAAAATCGAGTTTCGACATCCCCGCCGCTTTATGTAAACCACAGGGGTCTGTAAAATCGAGTTTCGATATCCCCGCCGCGTTTTGCCAACTACAGGGATTTGTTATAAAGAAATAACGTATGGTAAACGAGAAGAGTTACAGTAGCCACGCTTGGAATTCTATCACAGCTACTCACAAAGGAATTAATCAATGTATTATTGTTTACATTTTAATATTTATTTTAATCCTGTTTGCACATTTTCAATAAAATTGTTATAAAAAAATAACGTATGATAAACGAGGGGAGTTACAGTAGCCAAACTTGAAATTCAATTAAAACTACTCGTAAAAGTATTAATTAATGTATTATCGTTTCTTGACCGGAAAATTCAAAAAAAATAAAGAGAGAAAAACAACCTTGTAATCGAGTAAAGGGAGGCGAGAGGAATCGAATGGAAACCCTAAGTGTTTGTAAAAGCGAATTTTGATATCCCCGCCGCTTTATGCAAACCACAAGGGTCTTTAAAATCGAGTTTCGACATCCCCGCCGCTTTATGTAAACCACAGGGGTCTGTAAAATCGAGTTTCGATATCCCCGCCGCGTTTTGCAAACTACAGGGATTTGTTATAAAGAAATAACGTATGGTAAACGAGAAGAGTTACAGTAGCCACGCTTGGAATTCTATCACAGCTACTCACAAAGGAATTAATCAATGTATTATTGCTTGCATTTTAATATTTATTTTGATCCTGTTTGCATATTTTCAATAAAATTGTTATAAAAAAATAACGTATGATAAACGAGGGGAGTTACAGTAGCCAAACTTGAAATTCAATTAAAGCTACTCGTAAGAGTATTAATTAATGTATTATCGTTTCTTGACCGGAAAATTCAAAAAAAAAAAAGAGAGAAAAACAACCTTGTAATCGAGTAAAGGGAGGCGAGAGGAATCGAATGGAAATCCTAAGGGTTTGTAAAAGCAAATTTTGATATCCCCGCCGCTTTATGCAAACCACAAGAGTCTTTAAAATCGAGTTTCGACATCCCCGCCACTTTAGGTAAACCACAGGGGTCTGTAAAATCGAGTTTTGATATCCCCGCCGCTTTATTCAAACTACAGGGGCCTGTAAAATCGATTATATATACCACAGGGGTCTGTAAAAAATCGAGTTTTGATATCCCCGCCGTTTTATTCAAACCACAGTGGCCTGTAAAATCGAATTTTGATATCCCCACCGCTTTATGCAAACCACAAGGGTCTTTAAAATCGAGTTTCGACATCCCCGCCGCTTTATGTAAACCACAGGGGTCTGTAAAATCGAGTTTCGATATCCCCGCCGCGTTTTGCCAACTACAGGGATTTGTTATAAAGAAATAACGTATGGTAAACGAGGGGAGTTACAGTAGCCATACTTGAAATTCAATTAAAGCTACTCGTAAGAGTATTAATTAATGTATTATCGTTTCTTGACCGGAAAATTCAAAAAAAAAAAGACAGAAAAACAACCTTGTAATCGAGTAAAGGGAGGCGAGAGAATTCGAATGGAAACCCTAAGGGTTTGTAAAAGCGAATTTTGATATTCCCGCCGCTTTATGGAAACCACAAGGGTCTTTAAAATCGAGTTTCGACATCCCCGCCGCTTTATGTAAACCACAGGGGTCTGTAAAATCGAGTTTCGATATCCCCGCCGCGTTTTGCAAACTACAGGGATTTGTTATAAAGAAATAACGTATAGTAAACGAGAAGAGTTACAGTAGCCACGCTTGGAATTCTATCACAGCTACTCACAAAGGAATTAATCAATGTATTATTGCTTGCATTTTAATATTTATTTTGATCCTGTTTGCATATTTTCAATAAAATTGTTATAAAAAAATAACGTATGATAAACGAGGGGAGTTACAGTAGCCATACTTGAAATTCAATTAAAGCTACTCGTAAGAGTATTAATTAATGTATTATCGTTTCTTGACCGGAAAATTCAAAAAAAAAAAGACAGAAAAACAACCTTGTAATCGAGTAAAGGGAGGCGAGAGAATTCGAATGGAAACCCTAAGGGTTTGTAAAATCGAGTTTCGATATCCCCGCCGCGTTTTGCAAACTACAGGGATTTGTTATAAAGAAATAACGTATAGTAAACGAGAAGAGTTACAGTAGCCACGCTTGGAATTCTATCACAGCTACTCACAAAGGAATTAATCAATGTATTATTGCTTGCATTTTAATATTTATTTTAATCCTGTTTGCACATTTTCAATAAAATTGTTATAAAAAGATAACGTATGATAAACGAAGGGAGTTACAGTAGCCAAACTTGAAATTCAATTAAAGCTACTCGTAAGAGTATTAATTAATGTATTATCGTTTCTTGACCGGAAAATTCAAAAAAAAAAGAGAGAAAAACAACCTTGTAATCGAGTAAAGGGAGGCGAGAGGAATCGAATGGAAACCCTAAGGGTTTGTAAAAGCAAATTTTGATATCCCCGCCGCTTTATGCAAACCACAAGGGTCTTTAAAATCGAGTTTCGACATCCCCGCCGCTTTATGTAAACCACAGGGGTCTGTAAAATCGAGTTTTGATATCCCCGCCGCTTTATTCAAACCACAGGGGCCTGTAAAATCGATTATATATACCACAGGGTTCTGTAAAAAATCGAGTTTTGATATCCCCGCCGTTTTATTCAAACCACAGGGGCCTGTAAAATCGAATTTTGATATCCCCACCGCTTTATGCAAACCACAAGGGTCTTTAAAATCGAGTTTCGACATCCCCGCCGCTTTATGTAAACCACAGGGGTCTGTAAAATCGAGTTTCGATATCCCCGCCGCGTTTTGCCAACTACAGGGATTTGTTATAAAGAAATAACGTATGGTAAACGAGAAGAGTTACAGTAGCCACGCTTGGAATTCTATCACAGCTACTCACAATGGAATTAATCAATGTATTATTGTTTGCATTTTAATATTTATTTTGATCCTGTTTGCACATTTTCAATAAAATTGTTATAAAAAAATAACGTATGATAAACGAGGGGAGTTACAGTAGCCATACTTGAAATTCAATTAAAGCTACTCGTAAGAGTATTAATTAATGTATTATCGTTTCTTGACCGGAAAATTAAAAAAAAAAAAAAAAGAGAAAAACAACCTTGTAATCAAGTAAAGGGAGGCGAGAGGAATCGAATGGAAACCCTAAGGGTTTGTAAAAGCGAATTTTGATATCCCCGCCGTTTTATGGAAACCACAAGGGTCTTTAAAATCGAGTTTCAACATTCCCGCCGCTTTATGTAAATAGTCATTATGTAAAATATGAGAGGCGAGGTTCAGAAGATCTAATGTTTCTGATAAAGCTCCAGAAAAGATTCGTATTATTTGACAGCGTATGTTCAGTTCTATCAATAAAATCAGACCAACAAACGGCAGACAGAGATTTACATTTAGCTCTAAGAGAAAAATAGATAATCAGAGAATGAGAGAGTGCATTTATATCTTAAGTGCGCCGCTTTCTTAGCCCTGATTAGGGAAATTAATTCTTTGGTGAACCATGCTGGATAAGTAGATTCGGAAATATAATAGCATAAGAGGGAACATAAGCATTGATCGCGAAATTCAAGTGTAAGTAAAGGAGTTTAGTAGCCTCATCCACCGAAATATTAGCAAAGGCAGAGTCCAAGTTAATTTGGTTTAAATAGTCTTTAATTGCGGAAAAATCGGCACGTTTAAAACACGGTCTACAGAAAGAATTCCTTGAAGAACGAGCAGCGGTGGGAAAAGGCAAGGCAAATTCAAGAGCAGGATGATGTGCATCGCAAGGAATGAGAGGCTCAAAAGAAGCATATACGTGAATGCTATTAAGAAAGGAAAAAATCATGTCAAGCTCATTCCCCAGCGCATTACTTATAGTGTTGTATTGCCGAAAATTGCAAAGACTAAAATATTCGTTGACTATATCAGCTTGTCTTATTTGTGAGCCACCCCTAGCATTATAATTCAGAGATGAATTGTTTGGATGCCAGATAATATTTGGCAGGTTAAAGTCACCAAAAATAATAAATTTAGCATCAGAATAAGAAAAACCAACATTCAGCACGGAACAACAGTGAGATTCATAAACATCGGGCGAAGAATTAGGCGGAATATAGATAGCGACAATAATAAATACGCGAAAACCGATCCTCACTTCTACAAAGAGATGTTCAATGTTAGAAAGAGATATTTCAATGCGGCGGCTGAAAGAGCAATTACGGACAGCAATTAAAACACTGCCACCCCTCGAGTAGACGCTAGTATGCTCATCTCTGTCATAACGGAAAATTTTAAAATTACTTAGGCCCAGTTCAGCATCAGATATACCATAATTAAGCCACGTTTCTGTAAAAATAATAAAATCCTCGAAAGAATTGATCGAACACCGCAGATCAGCCAATTTCGTCCTTAGACCTCTCACATTTTGATAATACGCTAAAGGGTGATAGTCGAGTTTTTTGGCGCGTATTAGTCGAAGCTTTTACAATTTTCGGCACACCGTTAATAAATCTCAAAGTCATATCAGTAACACCAGTGTCTTTAAGCGATTCAAACCGCTTCTTAACACAAAGAAAATGATCTCGCTGCTTCTTGATTAAATCCTGTTTGATACCAACTGGAACGGAGTAACTATTTTCTTTCTTCAGTATGTCGATGGTGTCAGATTTGGATGGCAATGAGACTCGCAAGGGTTTTGTATGACCCTGTTTAAAAGTGCCGAGGCTCCGGATTCTGATACGAGGAGGATTTAAGGGCCGTATCTTCCGTATTATTTCCTCGGCCATGGACAGATCATTCGAAACGTCATCAGTCGAGGGAGAGAGGGAATTTGACTCTTCAAGAAAAAATTAAGTTCGAAGATCTTCTCTCCCTCTCGGAAATTTCCTCCATTATTTCCTCCTGAACAATGAAGGGGGAGGCGGATGAAATCTTGTTCTCAATCTCCGTGACTCTCCCAGCTAGCCCCTGCATCTCAGCTGCAATCCGCTCCATATCAGGACGATACATCCTCACAATTTTTTCGCGAAAGTTAGAGAACTCTTCACGGATTGTAGCTCTTATTTTTTCGGCCAATGGGTCTGTCAGGTCAAAGGAGCTTTGAGAGCAACGGAGAAATCTGCCGTCGGAGTGAAAATCTTAAAATTTATTCTAAATAATGATCAATATTTAAATTTTGTAACTTTGCATGTAGCTGTTACTATTTTGTCGAATTCACAACATATAAAACAATATTTAGATTATTCTAAATCCTTAATGCAATATTTTGTAGAAACATTCATTATTTTATATAGTAAAAAAAATGCATCGCATATATAACGTTCACCATTTATTACATATTTGTGAGGACGCGGACAAATTTGGAACTCTTCAAGAATTCAGTGCTTTTCCATTTAAAAATTATTTACAATCCATATTAAAAATTATTTGTATAAATAAAGAATTAGAGCAAATTGTTTGTCGTATAACTGAAAGAAACTATTGTATAAATCGTAATTTAAAAGTAAGACATAATGAGCCAAAATTTTTTAATCCACATTTTAATGGTCCACTTCTCACAATCAGTTCTCATAATTGTAATCAATTCAGTAAAGTGGTGTTCAAACAGTTTACTTTAAAAGTACATAAACCAGATAATTGCTGTATCTTAAAAGATGGAAATATTATCGTTATTAGAAATTTTGTTGTAAATAATGAGGGCTCTAATTGGAAATAAATATAAAACGCTTACAGATTTTTATACTGCCCCATGCAAATCATCAAACTTAGGCATATATTTAATCAATGATATCGAGAACTTGTTAGAATCTTGGAGTTTAGATCAAATTGCAAATAAATGTATTAAACTAAAATTTCAAAATAAGTATGTAGTTTTTCCTTTGTTGCATTCAGAATAATAATTTGAAATTTTTCTTTTTTTCTTGTGCTCTTTGTTAGAAATATTATAATTTTTGATAATATAATCCCTTTACAGAAATAGTATTTAGAAGCAGTGTATATGTTCTTGTGTGTATGTGTATGTTCTTGCATGAAGGTATGCTTGTGCATATATATATGTGTGTGCGTGTATATGTATGTATATGTACACATGTTGCGCGTATATACATATAGTGCATATACGTGCGAGTGTGCATGTGTATGGAGTGACTGAGAGTTCGATAGAAAATGGGTGATGGGTGTCGATCTGAGATCCTGTAGTTTTAATAATAATTTTCTGAGGCAGCTTTTTGTCTTTATATATGTACATTATAAGTGCTCTTTTTTTCTGAAATAAATACTGCTAAAATTTTTTTGATGACATGTACAGAAATGGAGAAATTGTGGACCGTTGTACGGTTTATTGACGAGGACACTGTTGAAGCTGTCCCAACCATCTGGATTATTAATAACAAATTTTATTAGCCGCCATTTCAAAATAAAAAAATTATCAAAGCAATCAAGAAACATGACGAGCCTAACATGCATTGGCCTTCATACGATATTATAACTTTTAGAAACAGCAGTTATGGTTAGTAAAGAATAATATATATAAATTAAATACACGCTATTTTTCTATTCACAATCAGTAATAGATATAATTGTAATTTTTTGTTGTAATAATATAAATATTTATTTACATATTTTAGATAACTATGGAATAGCTAGGGAAACAGCTAAAGAAAGCTGAATTTACATCTGATTTAACTTCCGATACTGATAATAACGTCAATAACGTTCCAAAAATAAAAATAATTCCAAAGAAGTTTTCTTCAGATGAATTAGATGAATCAGATGAATCAGTAGATGAATCTGTTGAATCTGTTGGAGTCTACTAAATTACGAGTGCCTCCAGCTATGCAAAGTTTGTTTCAATATTAAACATTTTATAATGTATTAATTATTTTACTATCAAAATTGATTTGTGAATTTTAAACTTGTTTTACTTAATTTAGCGACTTTAACTTTTGTGAACATTATTTCTTTATATCAATAATGCGAGCCTTCTCCTCCAGGTTTAATTAAAAGAGGGTGTTCCAGACCTCACGTATAACCCGTTAATGACAGATTCCTGAGATTATTTGGAGGCAAAAAAACTAATGCCAAAATGTCGAGGCTGCTACAGTATTTGAACGGGAAAGGTTTATAGTTGACCAATCAGCTTGTCTAAATTTCGCGCGCTCAGGGATGTCGTATATCGAAACGGCTCTTCCACACTTTACTCAACTAGATAGAAATATTTGAAATTATTATTTATTTTATTTTTTTGCACTATTCTCAAGACTGACTTCCTAAATTGTTGTACGAAAACAGGATACATGTCGAATTGCAAAGTATTCATGTAAAGCGTGCCGCGGACAAATGACATTTAATTCTCATAATCGGTACAAAGTATAATGTGCTGCATTAAATGTCGATTAGGAAAATAGATATTGATGAAAAAAAAATACTATAAATACTAACATGTTTGGAAATAATTTAAAAAATTGTTTTATTAATTTTTTTGAAGAAGTACGTTTTCCAGAATGTAGGCAAATAAATTATAATGTAGTTTTGCGATTGCTGTATCGCGTTCGAGAAACAGACTTTCTAAAGCCCAACAAATAAATTAATGTTGTCGTTAAACGTTGCATTTGTACGATACAGAACGAAGAAATGGTCTTCCAAACTGTGAACGATACATCGGCTGTCATTGAATGGAAAACCGATCTTCAATTATTGTAGTCTTGCAATTCTACACATAGCAACTGCAAAAAAGGCGCTAACTTTTATTAAAAGTTTAAACAAAAAATTAATATTATGTACCTATTACAGAAGATGTTCAAAATGTCCACCGCCACATTGGATGCACAATCGCGCACGCCGAATCAAACTTTGCTGTGCGTTACACAGAATTTCTGGCGTCACGGTCGCGAATGCTTCAATCATTCTTCCTTCTAACTCTTCACGACTATTGATACGCTCTCAATAAACGTATTGTTTTACAGTGCCCCAGAGGAAAAAATCTAAATCGTCGCGTGTTGGATACGAGCTATCCAGATAGATGGATAGGCCACGGAGGTCCTGTAAATTGGCCAGCGAGATCTCCCGATCTGACTCCATTAGATTTTTTCCTCTGGGGCACTGTGAAACAATACGTTTATCGACAGCGTATCAATAGTCGTGAAGAGTTAGAAAGAAGAATGATTGAAGCATTCGCGACCGTGACGCCAGAAATTCTGCGTAACGCACAGCAAAGTTTGATTCGGCGTGCGCGATTGTGCATCCAATGTGGCGGTGGACATTTCGAACATCTTCTGTAATAGGTACATAATATTAATTTTTTGTTTAAACTTTTAATAAAAATTAGCGCCTTTTTTGCAGTTGCTATGTGTAGAATTGCAAGACCACAATAATTCAAGATCGGTTTTCCATTCAATGACAGCCGATGTATCGTTCACAGTTTGGAAGACCACTTCTTCGTTCTGTATCGTACAAATGCAATGTTCAACGACAACATTAATTTGTCTGTTGAGCTCTAGAAAGTCTGTTTCTCGCACGCAATACAGCAATCGCAAAACTACATTATAATTTATTTGTCTACATTCTAGAAAACGTACTTCTTCAAAAAAAGTAATAAAACAATTTTTAAATTATTTCCAAACATGTTAGTATTTATAGTATTTTTTTTCTCATTAATATCTTTTTTCCTAATCGACATTTAATGCAGCACATCATACTTTGTACCGATTATGAGAATTAAATGTCATTTGTCCGCGGCACGCTTTACATGAATACTTTGCAATTCGACATGTATCCTGTTTTCGTACAACAATTTAGGAAGTCAGTCTTGAGAATAGTGCAAAAAAAAAATAAATAATATTTTCAAATATTTCTATCGAGTTGAGCAAAGTGTGGAAGAGCCGTTTCGATATGCGACACCCCTGAGCGCGCGAAATTTAGACAAGCTGATTGGTCAACTATAAACCTTTCCCGTTCAAATACTGTAACAGCCTCGACATTTTGGCATTAGGATTTTTGCCTCCAAATAATCTCAGGAATCTGTCATTAACGGGTTATACGTGAGGTCTGGAACACCTTGCCTGCTAATACAATGTATTATATTTTCTGACACAACATAGGGGAAATCCAATGTTAATTGCAAAATGCTAAAATATTTACTTCTCTGATCATTTTAGAGCAAAGTGCCATCTGAATTTCGTGAAATGCATAGCAAGATCAATTTTGGTGGTTACAATTTAAACAATTTTTATTGAAAAAGTTTAGCAATATTTTTAAATACAATTTTGGGGGATTTTGAAGATTAAAAATATTCAAATACGATGAGATACATTTACTTCGCCAGTGTATAAATAACCAAATTAAATTTCTTAATCGACGAAACTGGCAATCACTCTGACAATCGTCAGGACACTTTAGACCGAGATCCGGTCCTTCTATCTAAACGCTTAAATTTAAGCAACTTAAATTAAGATGGAGAAATTCCCTCTCCCTTCCCTTAATTAAATCGATATCGATTTAGATAGAAAGACCGGATCTCGGTCTAAAGTGTCCTGACGATTGTCAGAGTGATTGCCAGTTTCGTCGATTAAGAAATTTAATTTGGTTATTTATACACTGGCGAAGTAAATGTATCTCATCGTATTTGAATATACACCATCGACGTAAATATTGGTGTTCCATCTTATGATTGTTTAGATGTACTATTGCGATAAATATTACCACATGCCCCGGTAGTCGAATTGGTAAAGACACCCGAACGGAATGCGGGAGATTCCAGGTTCGAACCCTGGCTGGGGTAATATTTTTCGCAATAAGTTTTTACAGTGATTTTAATATTAAATCGATATCGATTTAATTAAGGGAAGGGAGAGGGAATTTCTCCATCTTAATTTAAGTTGCTTAAATTTAAGCGTTTAGATAGAAGGACCGGATCTCGGTCTAAAGTGTCCTGACGATTGTCAGAGTGATTGCCAGTTTCGTCGATTAAGAAATTTAATTTGATTAAAAATATTGTAGACAAAAAAATATTGTATTTAACAATATTTTGATATTGTTACGAGCGGACGAATTATATTTTAATTATATTTGAAATAAGAAGAATGAAATCATCAGTAATATCAGTTATCGATTATTGATCCGATTTCTGATGATACCAGGCGACGTTGTTGCCGGGTCGCGGGGCTCACGGGCATAGAATTACACTTTGAGACAATACCTTCCTCCTCCACAAAGATATGTACGAAGTGGAGAGAAGCTCGCGCGGGGGGTTTTCACCACTTGGGTATAAATAGGCGTTAAAAAATGTCGCGGCGCTCTTTAGTTTTGCTCCTTCGGGCTTCGATCTTACTCTTGCCCATAATTCATTCGCAGTGAATCTTTACTTTGAGCGGCTTTCTTATTACAAGTCAATTCGTTGCAACATCTCGTATAAACACTTGTAGAACGAGAGCGTCTCACAATATAGGGCATTATTTTTAAAAGGTAAAATCCTGAATTTATTCTGCTAAAATTTACCATCCCTAAGAAACACCTATCCAGACCTGTCGCTGCCAAGGCGTGTGGCAACAGGGTACTCCATCTTTAACTGTCGCTGCCAAGGCGAGTGGCAACAGTTATTCAAATTCCTATGCCTAAGAAAGGAGGCAGAAGAATCTAAATAAAAAGGATTAAACATCAAATCAAGTCAGCGATTCAATCCGACCAGGATCCTTTCCCGTTTTTCCTAAAATTAAAAGAACTCGAAACCGGAATTCGAGGTAATACAATTCAACAAGTTCCAAGCTACAAGGTCATCCCTATTGATTTCAAAGTTGAATACCCAAATTTTGATTCGATAAATAAATCTGATCCTCGTTATAAGGTTTACAAAATACGATTTCTTTTTGGCCCAGATTAATTACACAGCCTAGTCCAAATCCCGGGTAAAGTACTTGAATGTATTGACCCAAAAACGGACTCGTAAAATTCTCTTTAACCAGTTCGTGACATAAATTTTTGGTGACAGCGGTGGAATACTAAAGGTTGTGTAAAAAAAAAAAAAGTGACAGAAAGTGAAAAAAGAATCAAGATGATGCGTACGCCACCTCTCGAAACAACGGAAGGAACAACGAAGACCGATTCAAGAAAAATGGACGTCAATGAGTTACGAAGGGCGTTGGCTCAGCAACAACAAATAATTCAACAACTACAGCAGTCGTCGAATCAACGACCGCTAAATTTAGGAATGGCAATAATAAATGAAGGAACATTAGGTAATTATTTGCATTTTTCAATTAGAGACGCATTAGAATCAGTGCCGAATTTTGATGGAGGAAACATTCCTTTTGTATATTTTGTCGAGGGTTGCGAAGAAGCACTCAGCATGATCACACCAACGCAAGAAATAAACCTGGTTCGGGCTGTTCGAAACAAATTAAAGGGTGATGCACACAGATCAATTCTCGGGAAGACTTTTAACAAAATGCAAGAATTAGTAGAATTTTTAAGAACAAAATATGGACCTAGGGAAACGGTTTATGAAGCCCAGGGACGGTTATTTATATCAGAAAAAAGATGAAAAGGTAGTCGCATATGCAAATCGCATTCGGGAATTAGGGAAACGAATACTTGATGCACAAAGAAAAGAATCGGGACAGATAAGCCCAGAGTTTCAAAATTCAATTGAAAGTTATTTAAAAACAAGATTTTTACGTGGTCTGAATAGAGAAATTATAATATCGAAGGAAGGAACATTCGAAGAAGTTGAGAGTCGCGCGATTGATGCTGAAAAAGAATTAGAGACTGTTAAAATGATAAGAAGCGTTGTGCTTGCGGAGAATGCAACTTGTGAGAAACGAGCTTCGACACGGCGCGTAGAAGCCGAAATCGTAACTTGTCAGTACTGTCATAAGAAAGGTCACATAGCAGATCGATGCTGGCAAATTAATAAATTTCAGGGAAATAGTAAGAACGAAAATCAAAGTACATCTGGGTTTTTACAGAAAAATACTAATAACAATTCTAATAATAAAAACAACTTTAAACAACCAACAACTTCGGGCACACAACAAAATCCGACATTCAATCAAAACGCAACAATAATATGCAGATATTGTAAAAAATCCGGGCATATGCTAGAAGAATGTCGTAAGCGTATATATAATAATAGTCTCCGTAAAAATTCTCAAAATCAGGGAAACGAACAGATTCCCGCGAGGACAGGGGCGACCCCGGGAAGTACCAAAATTCGCCCCACGAGAGTTATAACGGGGGAATCAGAATCAGATACCGAACAGTAAACATTAGAGTGGTCCTTAAAAATGGTAATTTTAAATTTTGACTGCTTGAACGGTTCGGAAGGCTCGAAATAAATAAAAAAAAATCTGTGCAAAAGCGCAGCTTCCTATCTCAATTTTAACACGTGCCGCAGAGCACTTGAATTTTCCTATTAAAATCAAATAGCAAATGATTTTAGTATGAATGCAATAACGATCGGAAAAATTTGAAACTTGGCAATTTTCTTACCTATAGTTGTACCTATCTTCTAAAATTTTTATAGATTTTTATCTACATATTTCAGGTTGCTAGTGGTCGATAAAAATAATTTTTTCTTTATTTTTTAATCAAATAGCAAATGATTTTAGTATGAATGCAATAGCGATCGGAAAAATTTGAAACTTGAGATAGAAAGCTGCGCGTTTGCACAGATTTTTTTTTATTTATTTCGAGCCTTCCGAACCGTTCGAGCAGTCAAAATTCAAAATTACCCTTTTTAAGGACCACTCTAGTAAACATAGCTCACATTGATGATGTTCCATCTGTAAAGTTAAATAACTCAAATTTTGTGGGAAATCTTAAATTTTTAGTAGACAGTGGATCAGGGCCAAATATTATTAAAAGAAATTTTTTTACATCCAATACCATAGTGGACAGAAATGAAATTCTAAGACTTAGGGTGCGTTCCTTTTGGGCGCTTACACGCTTAAAGCGCTTATAAGCGTTGCTTACGCTGTTCCTTTTGGGGCTGTGAGCGCTTGTAAGAACATTGATGACGTCAGCGTGACGTCATAACTCGTGCTCACAAACGCTTATTCCATCGAGGTAGGGCAGCGAAAGCGTGAGCGCTTTATGCGTATAAGCTTCCAAAAGGAACGTTGTGTTGTCGCATCGGTAAGAGTCTAACCAACAAATTAGCACAGCTACATAATTACATGCAAGCAATTAGATAATTTTCATTATGCATATGATTATGCAGCTATGCAAATTTGTCTGAATAAATTTTAAATAAAAAAAAAATGAATTTAATGAATTTAAAAAAATGAATTTAATGAATTTTATTATAATGGTTTCTAATTCATTTCTTTTAAGATCAGACAATGAATCTTCATCATCAAAAAATATTTCAAATAATATTGGAATTAGCAAGCACAAACTAACCTCTTTTTCATTTTCCATTTTAGGCTGTGTTCCTTTTGACGCTCACGCATCCAAATGGAACGACTTTTGTTTGCAATTCTAAGCGCTTAAGAAAGCAAATGGAACGGTTGAAAATGGCGCTTATAAGCGTGAGCGCTTATAGCGTGTAAGCGCCCAAAAGGAACGCACCCTTAGTGGAATTACGGCGCATCACGTGACCACCTTAGGGCAGGCAGTCATAGATATCTTAGGATGTCCAGTCGCTTTTCACTTAGTTGAAGATAATTTTCCGATACCACAAAATGGGATTTTGGGGTCAGATTTCTTTAAACAATTTCAAGTAAAAGTTAATTACCAACAAAATCAATTAAAATAGAATGATATTCAAATTCCTTTTGAAGAAAAAGAAGAAACTTTCATAATTCCTCCAAGATCTATTTCGCAAATGTGCATTAGAGTCGCAAATCCAGAATTAAAAGAAGGTTATGTTCCGCGATTAAACGTGACAAAAGGCATTTACTTAGGAGATGCTTTAGTTACAGTAATAGACGAGAAAGCATATTTACAAGTAATAAATACAAATGATGAAGAAGAAAGGGTATATGTACCCACGATTAAATTATATGAGTTTGAAACAAATGAAAAGCAAGTTCCTAATTCAAATACGAACTTAATCTCGGACTACTTAGGTAGTTCCATTTATAATTCTAATTCGAACTCAAACTCAAACTCGGACTGCTTAGGTAGTTCCATCCATGATCCAAGTTCAAGTTCAAACACAAACTCAAGTTCAAACTCAAATTCAGACTCTGATTCTAATTCAAGTTCAAACTCTGATACAATACTAATTCCCAACTCCAAGAACTCTAACTCAGGTTCGAGATCATGTTTTCATGTTAATAAGGATGAAAGAAAAGGTAAAATAATAAAAGCATTAAGGCTAGAACATTTAAATACTGAAGAACGATTACATGTTGAAGAATTAATTGAAAAAAGTTCAGATTGTTTTCACTTGCCTGGAGAAAACCTCGATCATACGAATGTTTTAAAGCACCGAATTCCAACAGTAAATGAAATACCTATACACACGCGACAATACAGATTTCCAGTAATTCATAAAGATGAAATAAACAAGCAAGTAAATGAATTATTAGATCAGAATATAATTAAGGCATCAAAATCCCCATATAATACACCTGTGTGGATAGTCCCTAAAAAGCCAGACTCAAAGGGGAATAAGCGGTGGAGAATGGTGTTAGATTTCCGTGACCTAAATGATAAAACAGTAGGTGACGCGTATCCACTTCCAAACATAACAGAGATATTAGATCAGCTGGGCGGTGCGAAATATTTCTCAGTCTTTGACCTTGCTTCAGGTTTCCATCAGATTAAGATGCACCCAGATGATAGTCACAAAACAGCGTTTTTAACGCCACATGGACATTATGAATTTGATCGAATGCCTTTTGGATTAAAGAATGCACCGGCAACTTTTCAAAGATTAATAGATTTAGTCCTTACAGGAATGCAAGGTAACGAAATTTTTGTATATTTAGATGACATCGTATTATATTCAAGTTCACTTACAGAACATGCAATTAAATTTGAAAAATTAATTAAGCGATTACGTAAGGCAAATCTTAAGCTGCAACCAGATAAATGTAAATTTTTAAGAAAGGAAGTTACATATTTAGGGCATATAATAGGGGAAAATGGAGTCCGACCAAACCCTAAAAAGGTAGAAGCAGTACAAAATTTTCCAATTCCTAAAAATGCAAAAAACATAAAACAATTTCTTGGATTAGCCGGATATTATCGCAGATTCATTAAAGGATTTTCAAAAATAGCTAAACCATTAACTAATTTATTAAAAAAGGACATTGATTTTGTATGGGGTAATAAAGAGCAAGAGAGTTTTGATATATTGAGAAATGCACTCTGTCAAGAACCAATATTACAATATTCCGATTTTACTAAAACTTTTCTTTTAACAACTGATGCATCCGGAACTGCAATTGGCGCAATTTTAAGTCAAGGACAGATAGGGAAAGATCAACCAATAAGCTATGCTTCAAGGGTATTAAACGATGCCGAGAAAAATTACTCAACAATAGAAAAGGAATTATTAGCAATAGTATACGCTGTGCAACATTTTAGACCTTATCTTTATGGTAAAAAATTTAAATTAGTGACTGATCATAAACCATTAACCTGGCTTCATAAATTAACAGATCCTACTTCACGTTTAGCGAGATGGAGAATTAAATTAGCCGAATATGATTATGAGATAATTTATAAACCAGAAAAAATAAATGCTAATGCTGATTCTTTGTCGAGAAACCCTGTGACAAATTTATATCCAATTAATCCTTCATATGACGAAATTGAAGAATGCCCAGAAGACGATGAAGCAAGACAAAGAAATGCTAATCCTATGCCTTTACCAGTTTCACCGAAAAGGGGAATGATGATAGAAGAACCAGAGCCAGTAGTCACAGGAATGCAAACGCGAAATGCGGAAAAATCAGAAGGAGAAAGTATACCATTTACTAAGAAAGAATTAGAAAAACCGCCGTTTATTGAACATACAATTCATGCAGAAATACACAATAACCCAATAAATCAAACAAATAATAATGAATCTTTACTTTCAGAAATGTCAAATACTGAAAACAACACTCAAGATATAACAATTGAAACAAAAACATTACCATTAGAAAACATTAACAATCACAATGACATACAAGATATAGCAATCGAAACAGAAACATTACCATTAGAAAACATTAACAATCACGATGACATAAACCCTTCAACTAATCACGATGACATAAACCCTTCAACTTCACAAATAATTATACCATCAAATCTTTTAGAAATTATAAATAATTTAACAAGAGGCGATGTAGATGATGGAATTTATCAAAATAAGACTACGTACGAAGAGAATCGCGAAGATCCGTCACAAATGGCAGAGAAAGAAAATAACGAGAACAATACAGAAGCAGGTAACCAGACCCTTGACGACGATGACTCTGACGAGGAAGAAGAGGAAGAACGTAGCGAGGAAGAAAGAGACAGTGATAGTGAGGAAGACATAGACGCAGCTTACAATGAACTTGATATGACAGACAAGACTGAAAAACAAATAGTGACACGCGGAGAAAGGCATAGTGTTATTAACAGCAGCGATCAAATATTTATGCGCTAAGAAATATATTTGTATTTCTTAACTGCGGACGGAAAACCTTGTGACGAGGGATAAAAACAACTTCAAAATCGAAATTTAATACCAAGTTAAAGCAAAATAAATTAGGAAACATTGAAGTTATTAAAAGAGGAAATAAGATTCATTTGATTTTGATTTGTAAGAAAAATATTAAAGAAAAAATGACCAAAGATATATTGCTAGAGTTTTCAATTAAATTACGAGAAATAATTAAAGAAAATTCAATTTAAACTCTGAATATAGCAAAAACAAAAGAAATAGATAATATTCAATGGAAAGAAATTCTAAACCAAATTTGGAAATCTATGCTTGGAACTTCAATGAAATTAATAATATGTCATGGGGTAGTAAAAATTCCAGAAATTCAAAAGCAAAAAGATATTATAGAAGAAGCTCATTCATCGAGAATCGGAGGTCATAAAGGAATAACTAAAACTTATAATCGAATCAGGCAAAATTTTTATTGGGATAACATTAAAGCCGATAATCAAAATTTTATTAGTTAATGTTTGCAATGTCAGATTAAAAAGCTAGTTAGAGTTAAAACCAAACAGCCCATGTTAATAACTGACACACCGTTTTCTTCGCTCAAAAAAATATCAATGGATATAGTTGGACCGCTACCCGAAACCACCCAAGGAAATTCCTATATCTTAACCATCCAAGATCAACTTACAAAATTTTCCCTTGCCATCCATTTAAAATCAATAACTGCTATTCAAGTTGCTGATGCGTTATTAAAATATTTTATTTGCATTTTTGGAGCACCTAAAATAATTCTGACTGATCAAGGTAGTAATTTTATAAGCAAATTAATAAAAAAATTTACCAAACAATTCAAAATTAAACAATATAGAACTACAGCCTTTTATCCACAAGCTAATAGAGCTTTGGAAAGATCACATTTGATATTAATTGAATATTTAAAACAATATGTCGATAAATTTACAGAATGGGACGAATTATTAGAGTATGCAACCTTTTCTTACAACACTAGTACTCATGAATCCACTGGATACACTCCATATGAGTTGGTATTTGGCAAAACAGCCAGACAACCATCCGGTGAAATTATAGATAATATTGGAGAAGGAAAAACATATGATGACTATTTATGTCAATTAATGACCAACATACATGATTTACAAGAATTGGCCAGAGAATGCTTAATTGCATCAAAATTAAAATCAAAATATTATTATGACAAAAGGATTAATCCACAAGCCTTTCAAATAAATGATCAAGTTTTTCTTTTAAATGAACCCAAGAAAGGTAAATTGGGAGATCAATATTCTGGACCACACATTGTTACAGATATATTACCAAATAGAAATATTAAGCTTCTTTTTAAAGGGAAATTCAAAATTGTTTCATTCAAATAAAGTTCGAAAGGCAAAAATTGACACTAATTAAGATTGAACATGAACCGCGCAACATTTTCAATCTTCAAAACTTAGAATAAATCATTTAGTTTTAAGATAATAATTAACCTTTTAAAATTGTATTTAAAACAGATGAAGACCATTATGTATTCAATCAAGACGATATTCTCCTTAATCACCTATCCTGTTTCTCAACATTGAAGAGACGCACGGAATTATTGGATATGACTGCGGAACAACTAATCTCAACGTGACGACTGTATCATTATTAGATATAGAAGAATGTAACATACCTCTAATTGAACCTCATGTGGAAGAAACAAATATACAATTACTACAACTCTCAAAATTCGATACAACCATTGTAATTCAATGTAAAATTTCTATTTCAAGAACAATTTATTATTGTGGAATGCACTCACACGTATCAATCGTAGCAAATGCGAAAGCAGAATACATCATCGATACAGATATTGATCAATGTAAAAATATGCATAAAACAGAAACACTTATTTTAAACGTTAATAATGTAATTAACGAGCTAAAGGTAAATTACACAACTTCGCGACCAATCACTTTCGCAGGAACAGTAAAAACAGACGGACAATGCTCTGAAACACAATATTCAGATCTTTATGGAACATGGGACAATGTAGTTGTGCAAGGAATAATAACTATCAGTCTAAATTCACAACGGGCAATAACAAATGTAGAAACAAATCAAATTCATCTAAAAACAGGGACAATTTGTCAATATTCAGATGGAAATTGCATAGATATTGAAGGAAGATATACATTTTGGGAAACAATACCTGATGATTATTGTAAATTTAATCACTACGATGTATTATATGAAGGAAAAGCAAACAAAATGGTTAGTAATATAAATGAAAAATTGCAAATTATTTATTCCTTGTCAGCTCAAGATGTCACCTTTGCACTAACACAAACCGGAGAAGAGCTTCTTTGTGGATATACCTAAGTCAAAACGGAACATCCAAAATTATTAATTCTAGAAACTAAAAGAGGAGAATCTCTTGCGAAAAGGCGACGAATTTCAGTCAAAAATTTAGATATTTTTGCATATGTCAATTCAAAATTCGTTTATGTAGAAAAACACATACGAACACAGATGAACAGATTATATACAGATGTACTTACACAACGTTGCAAATTGGAACGACAAGTAATGAAGAACGCGCTGAGTCTTGCGATCCATGCTCCAGACGACTTTGCTTACCAAATTATGAAAGGACCGGGATACATGGCAGTAATTTCTGGAGAAGTGGTACATTTAATCAAGTGCACTCCAGTAGATGTTAAATTTCGAAATACACAAGAATGTTATCGACAATTACCAGTATTCAAGGGAAATGAAACATACTTCCTAGCGCCACGGACTCACATTCTTTTCAAGACAGGAACAGCAAACAACGTGCAGCCGCATAATTCCGACAATATACCTTTTGAATGACGGGTGGTATCGAATAACACCAATTTTGGAATACAGCAAGCCTCCGGAAACAATTAAACCTAACACCAAGCCGACATGGCAATACAGCGATCCTGGATCTTTAGCAGCGAGCGGCATTTACACTAACAGTGAGCTTGAAAACTTGCGGGACCATATAATGTTCCCAGCAGAGAAGAACGGAATACTAAACACCATGGCACGTGGCGTAATGAGAGAACCAACCCTAATACAAGGGATGTCACTTTCTCACCTTCTAGATGAAAATTCATTAGAGAAAATTACGGAAAATACGTGGAAGAAAATTTGGGGGACATTTTTATCCGTTGGCAACGCGAGTGCGGGAGTAATAGGAATATATTTCTGCATAAGAACAATAAAATTAATAATAGATACCCTAATACATGGCTATGCACTTCACACTATATATGGATGGTCGATACATTTAATTGGAGAGCTATGGGATTCAGTAACAAATTTATTGCTACATCTGGCAAATGGAACAACAGGAAAGGAAGAAAATCAGGAAAGAAATCAAACATCGTTAAGACAAGAGTCAGTAGCTAGTGCACCACAAACAGCCAGTACACCAACATTAACACAAGTCGAAAAAAACAGATACAAATACAATAAATCCACAACATATTAATGCTATAAATTGCTCTACTTCCGAGGAAAATGAAATAAAAAATATGAACAAAATAACAACTATCCACAAAGAAACTCAAAGCGTATATCCGCGATTATAAACGCGAAATTCTTAAGAAGCGATAATTAGTATCATAAGACACCTACATCAATGAACTTGAGAAGGGTTTTCGGTAACCAGTTTACATTAAGATAAGACGAGTGGACAGGTAACACTCGTGGTCGACAGTCAGTATTAATTCAGACACGACAATCAAAAGAACAGTACAGTAAAAACGACAATAAAATCAGTGCTGTGCAAAAACGAATTCATAAAGGTAAAAAAAACTTGTGAAAGTAAGTTTGTAAAAACATTTTTCCTAAAGATGCTAACTAATAACAAACAAACAGAAAATGAGGCCACATAAAACCGATGAGAGGACTGAGCAGGAGAAAAACGAAAAATACGGCCCAATCGACGGAGTACGGCCGATAGACTATCCGAGGACATACTCAATTTTGTTGAGGAGCTCGTGCATCCGCTCGATAGAAAAAAGATGGAATATATTATATTGAAATATACTGGCCAAGAAGAAGATATTGCGGGAACTGCTTCATTGAACAAGGACTGGATCTGCAGGATTATGAATCACGAGTAAGGTGGCACTCGATCAGCTCACCACTTTACGATATACCAATGGAAACAAAGGTAGATTGTTGTAATTGTAATGAACCATTAATGTTGTTAGGAGTATGGACGAAAATCTCGCGTGTAATTAATATATAATTAAAGTAGCGATTTATTATAACACCCCGCGTGAGCATTCATTAATGAAAAGTAGGCTGCATTGATCGACGTTACTATGATAAACATGTTACTTCTTTGTCTTCTTTATACGAATAAAATGTATCGTGTGCCTTTCGTTCAATTCCGCTAAACGTTCTTTTAAAACTGCATTAATTATCGCCTGCCGTTTCTGCCTAAATATAAAACCTAACAAATGTGGATCAGACCGGCACATCAGTGCCGGGACTGTATTGAAGAGTTCCTAGTAAGAAAGAGGACATTCGAGGCGGAAAATGCACGAGAGAGAAATTATGAAGTAGAACTACGTAGAAGGTATTTAAAAAAAAAAAAAGAGATAGTATACGTAATTGACTATACATTATTAATTCATTATTGATTATACATTATTAATTAACATTAACAATTAACATTATCAACATTAACAATAGCTTTAAGAAAATTGCTTATGTCACCAATTGCCTAAACAATATTTTCTTGCGGGATCATATTTTACCATACATTATTATACTATGTCGATGCTCTCCACCGATCCTCTGAAATATCTCTATAAATATATATAAAACCGATATCTATATATACATATAAAGACAAATGTACTGACTGACTGACTCATCAACGCCCAGCCCAAACCCCTGAACCTAGAAACATGAAATTCGAGGGGTGTATTCGTCTCATGACGTAAGCACCCACTAAGAAGGGATTTTTAAAAATTCGGCCCTTAAGGGTGTGAAAAGGGTTAAAATGTATTTTTACGGATTTGTCAATATCTCTTAGGCCCGATGAGATATCGACTTGGTTCTTGCTTACGAAGGTTACCCATACAAATGCTCAAAAACATATTTCAGGATTTTGCCATAATCAATCTCTAAAGGGATAAATCTGGATTTAGGGGTAAATTATAGAATCATTCGTATCTCCTGTAAATTAACTAATTAATAGTATTTTTTCGGTTGTTATACTCAGCCAAACAATTATTTTTAAAAAAATAACATTTGCATTCGTATTTCTCAATAAATTTATTAACAAAAAAAATTTAAAGGCCGTAGGGGAGAGTGGAAGAATTGCAAACATCTAAGGGAAAAGTTTAATAAAGCCCACGTATATTTACCAATTATAAACGTTTTTATTTAATTACGAACGGGTTTTGCTTATTTTTTGAAATTGTAATTTATGTTGATAAGCAAACACAATCAAATTAATCATGTACTATGTACTATGTGATAAAGACTAAAAACAAATTTAGATGTCAACAAATGTCCTGTATATATGCAAATGGAATACATATCTTTTTACATTAGATATTGTAGTGTTTGTTCTTTGTTCGGTCGTTCGAAATAAATCAATTTATTAGTATTCTTAGTATTTTAAATCTTAGTATAATTTTTTTTTAAATTACGTAAAAAACTAGATACAGTGGCATTAAAATACATTGTAATAATAATGTGAATTAAATAAATTACCTTAAATACTTATTAAATTCTCATTTGATATTCAATAATTTCTTTTGAGATTAAGATTACCTTGCAATAATGTAATACATATTTTGAATTTGTACCGGTTGCGATATGCAAATGAATATAGACGTGAATTAAATCTAATTAAGAGTAAGATATATTTAGTATCTAATATCTATCTTCTTATCTATATATATAAAGACAAATGTCCTGACTGACTGACTGACTGACTGACTCACTCATCAACGCCCAGCCCAAACCCCTGAACCTAGAAACATAAAAATCGAGGAGTATATTCCTCTCATGACGTAAGCACCCACTAAAAAGGAATTTTTAGAAATTCGACCCTTAAGGCGGTGAAAAAGGGGTAAAATGTGTTTTCAGAGATTCGTTAATCTATATATATAAAAGAAAATGTCCTGACTGACTCACTCACTGACTGACTCATCAACGCCCAGCCCAAACCCCTGAACCTAGAGACATGAAATTCGAGGGGTGCATTCCTCTCATGACGTAAGCACCCACTAAGAAGGGATTTTTAAAAATTCGGCCCTTAAGGGTGTGAAAAGGGTTAAAATGTATTTTCACGGATTCGTCAATATCTCTTAGGCCCGATGAGATATCGACTTGGTTTTTGCTTACAAAGGTCATTCATACAAATGCTCAAAAACATAATTCAGGATTTTGCCATAATCAACCTCTAATGGCGCAAATCTAGATTCAGGGTTGAATTATAGAACCCTTTGTGTCTCCTGTAAATTAATTCCTATGTATTTTTCTTTCGGTTCTTATACTCAGCCCAACAATTACTTTAAAAAAGGTACTTTTTCTTTCTTATTTCACAATAAATTTATTAACGAAACTAATTTTAAGGGCATGGGAAAGTGAAAGAATAACGAACATCTAAGGAAAAAGTTGAATAAAGCCGACGATTATTTATCAATTATAGAAGTTTATTTCAAATAATACTCCAGTTATTTGGCTTTAAATTACAATAATATTTATAAATTTTCAACATGAAAAATTTTAAACAAAAAGCAAAACTTTGCCATTTGGAGTTACCCGCCGCACGCGGGGCAATGCCGAATCGTAGCTGGGGTAATTACGAACATGTTTTGCTTATTGTTTAAAATTATAATTTATGTTGTGAGCGCGTGTAGAGTCTCGCGAGCGTTGGAATTTCGGGTTTAGAGTAGATTGCGAATCGGTCTTTCGAGTCTCGACGGAATTGCGAATATAGTTCGAGTGTGTTGTATGAGTGAGTCGTGATTGCGAGTCTATCATTTTATTATCTTCTGTTGTTATCACTTTTCACCAACATTCTATTTCTTTCCGTAACTTATTCCGTAAATTATTCCGGTAAAAAAATAACATTTTTTAAATTTAATTTAAGTCTATATTGATTTGCATATCACAGCCGGTACAAATTACAAATACCTTACCTACAAAGTAATAATCGTGGACTTTATTTAACTTTTCCTTTAGATGTTTGCAATTCTTCCACTCTCCCCTACGGCCCTTAAAATTATTTTTGTTAATAAATTTATTGAGGAATTACTTTAAAAAAAACACATTTTTTAAATTTAATTCAAGTCTATATTGATTTGCATATCACAGCCGGTACAAATTACAAATATGTGTCACATCATTAGGTCCATATATTTAGCCCCTCATCTACAGCAATTTACAAAAACATTAATATATTTGGAATGTACATCGTTTGTACATAAATGTACTTTGTTTTTTTGTGTTTGTACATCTTTGTTTAATTTAAAAAAAAATAAAACAGTTTTACTAACAATACCTCTAAAAGTTAGCCCCTCATTATTTCAAAAATAATGATAAATCAAAGTTTATTGTGCTTAATCGTTTGTACATCGTTTGTACATTCTTAGTAATTGATTTACTTTTCATTTAAATATTTCTTTTTTGTTTAAAATATAAATAAACAATTTTTATTCTAATTCGGCGGGTAAATCTTCTAGGTGGTCAAGACCACATAGTAGCCAACTGTTAAGACGAAAAAATCGCTTTGTAAAGGCCTCCACACATACTTTTCCGTAACAGTAAGTAAGGTTTCGACCAATCGCGTTGCTCGATTCGGCCGGTTACGGTTAAGGCCGCAGCACAGACTTCTGCATAGGTGCATAAACATATGCATAAGGGATTAAATTGGTCCATTTCCTTATGCACACATATATGGGCCACTAAAATCCTTATGCTTATGTTTATGCACTTATGCAGAAGTCTGTGCTGCGGCCTTTAGGCCATCGCACACAAAATGCATAACGTCGCATAAGCATAGCATAAGACCGCTGGACCAATGAGCATCTTATGTAAATTAATATGACGACTTTATGCTGGATGCTCATTGGTCCAGCGGTCTTATGCTATGCTTATGCGACGTTATGCATTTTGTGTGTGATGGCCTTTTACGGACGGCCAAATTGAGCAACGCGATTGGTCGAAATTTTACTGTTACTCTGTTACGGAAATGTGTGTGTGGAGGCCTTTATACTTCATGTAAATGCTCACTTACGCAATTGTTTACATAAGTTAAAGGTATACCCAGACAAACTTGCATAGGCGCATAAACATATGCATAAAGGTGCCTTTTCATGCAGCGAATTTTTCGCTGCGAATGATTTTTAGCGAGTAGCGAATAATTCGCTGCGAAGTAGTAACAAAATTTTTTAAAATCTTTATGCAATATGCAATGCGAACACATGCAAAGTATTTAAATTAAATTATACGTATAATTCAATTTAAATAAGTACTTTGCATGTGTTCGCATTGCATATATATTGCATAAAGATTTTAAAAAATTTTGTTACCACTTCGCAGCGAATTATTCGCTACTCGCTAAAAATCATTCGCTGCATGAAAAGGCACCTTTATGCATATGTTTATGCGCCTATGCAAGTTTGTCTGGGTATACCTTTAACTTATGTAAACAATTGCGTAAGTGAGCATTTACATGAAGTATAAAGGCCTCCACACACACATTTCCGTAACAGAGTAACAGTAAAATTTCGACCAATCGCGTTGCTCAATTCGGCCGTCCGTAAAGGCCGCAGCACAGACTTCTGCATAAGTGCATAAACATAAGCATAAGGATTTTATTGGCCCATATATGTGTGCATAAGGAAATGGACCAATTTAATCCCTTATGCATATGTTTATGCACCTATGCAGAAGACTGTGCTGCGGCCTTAACCGTAACCGGCCGAATCGAGCAACGCGATTGGTCGAAACCTTACTTACTGTTACGGAAAAGTATGTGTGGAGGCCTTTACAAAGCGATTTTTTCGTCTTAACAGTTGGCTACTATGTGGTCTTGACCACCTAGAAGATTTACCCGCCGAATTAGAATAAAAATTGTTTATTTATATTTTAAACAAAAAAGAAATATTTAAATGAAAAGTAAATCAATTACTAAGAATGTACAAACGATGTACAAACGATTAAGCACAATAAACTTTGATTTATCATTATTTTTGAAATAATGAGGGGCTAACTTTTAGAGGTATTGTTAGTAAAACTTTTTTATTTTTTTTTAAATTAACCAAAGATGTACAAACACTAAAAAACAAAGTACATTCATGTACAAACGATGTACATTCCAAATATATTAATGTTTTTGTAAATTGCTGTAGATGAGGGGCTAAATATATGGACCTCACATCATTGCAAGGCAATCTTAATCTCAAAAGAAATTATTGAATATCAATTAAGAATTTACTTAGTATTTAAAGTAATTTATTTAATTTACATTATTATTAAAATTTTGTACGTAATTTAAAAAAAAAGTGTTGTGAGCGCACAACGATATAAGTAATCCGACCCTAGCGACAGAAGCCGAATATGACTTCCACCGAAACTACTGACGATTGCATCGGACGATCGATCATCCGATGCAAGTCGATACCGAAATTAGGAGCATCGAACTCTGGGACGACCGAAATCGCTGACGCAAAGGCCAGCGCAGGGCATAGCAACCGGACGTCGTCCCGGAGAGTATAAAGACCGCCGAGTCCGACCATCGGCGGGCAGTCCTAAACCGAAGCGCGTACCGACTAACGTCTAATTTAAACATTGTAACACCCGCAAGTCAGGGTAGTGAATTAAGTGATTTCTGTAAATCAAAGTCGGTTTATTAAACTACAAGTAAAACAAGGGCATTAGTGAGTGTTATTCTGCATCCTGCGACGGATCCCGAACCCAGTGCCGGCTCCAACCCCGTCCCGGCACGACAAAAGTAATACTAAGATTATAAATAATACTAAGATTTAAAATACAAAGATTACAATTAAATTGATTTATTTCGAACGAACGAAAGAACAAACACTATAATGTTTAATGTAATAATTTTATTGTAGAATACGGAAGCAAAAGTTATTTTTTTTAAAATAATTGTTTGGCTGAGTATAACAACCGAAAAAATACTATTAATTAATTAATTTACAGGAGATACAAAGGATTCTATAATTCACCCCTAAATCCAGATTTATCCCTTTAGAGGTTGATTAGGGAAAAATCCTGAAATATGTTTTTGAGCATTTGTATGGGTGACTTTCGTAAGCAAGAACCAAGTCGATATCTCATCGGGCCTAAGAGATATTGACAAATCCGTAAAAATACATTTTAACCCTTTTCACACCCTTAAGGGCCGAATTTTTAAAAATCCCTTCTTAGTGGGTGCTTACGTCATGAGAGAAATACACCCCTCGAATTTCATGTTTCTAGGTTCAGGGGTTTGGGCTGGGCGTTGATGAGTCAGTGAGTGAGTGAGTCAGGACATTTGTCTTTAAAAATTCAATCCCTAAAGGGGTGAAAAAAGGTAAAATGTGTTTTCACGGATTCGTAAATATCTCTTAGGCCCGATGAGATATCGATTTGGTTTTTGCTTACAAAGGTTACCCATACAAATGCTTAAAAACGTAATTCAGGATTTTGTCCTAATCAACCTCTAAAAGGGTAAATCTGGATTTAGGGGTGATTTACAGAACCCTTTGCATCTCCTGTGAATTAATTCCTATATATTTTTCTTTCGGTTCTTATACTCAGCCCAATAATTACTTTAAAAAAAGATAACTTTTGCTTCCTTATTCCACAATAAATTTATTAACGAAAATAATTTTAAGGGTATGGGAGAGTGGAAGAATTGCAAACATCTAAGGGAAAAGTTAAACAAACGACGATTATTTATCAATTATAAACGTCTTTATTTAATTACGAACGGGTTAAAATTATAATTTATGTTGATAATCTCTAAATATTAAGTTATAGATATTTTTCGCGTTATTTTTTTCACTAAAATCTTCTCTTTTTTATTTCTTTATTAAATGTTATATTTCGAATTTCGCTTTTAAAAACTGTTTTCTTTTTTACACATATCACAAAATCAATTTTAAAGGAACAGAAACAATTTATAAAACGAAAAATGCTATTGTATATACAAAGAAGTATTATAATTTCATGGTTTTAAGTAACAAACATCTATAAAATTTAAATTCTATGCACAAATGTCTACAAAGGGGCGAGAGGTCCTCCGGGGCGAAGCCCGGGTAACCAGCTAGTATCTATATATATAAAGACAAATGTCCTGACTGACTAACTGACTCATTCACTCATCAACGCCCAGCCCAAACCCCTGAACCTAGAAACATGAAATTCGGGTGTATTCCTCTCATGACGTAAGCACCCACTAAGAAGGGATTTTTAAAAATTCGGCCCTTAAGGGTGTAAAAAGGGTTAAAATGTATTTTTACGGATTTGTCAATATCTCTTAGGCCCGATGAGATATCGATTTGGTTCTTGCTTACGAAGGTCACCCATACAAATGCTTAAAAACATATTTCAGGATTTTGCCCTAATCAACCTCTAAAAACGCAAATCTAGATTCAGGGGTGAATTATAGAACCCTTCGTATCTCCTGTAAATTAATTCCTATGTATATTTCTTTCGGTTCTTTTACTCGGCCCAACAATTACTTTCAAAAAAATAACTTTTGCTTCCGTATTCTACAACAATTTCATTAACAAAAATAATTTTAAGGGTTGTAGGGGAGAGAGGAAGAATTGCGAACATCTAATTGAAGAGTTAAACAAATTTATCAATTATAAACGTCTGTATTTAATTACGAACGGGTTTTGCTTATTTTTTGAAATTGTAATTAATGTTGATAAGCAAACACAATTAAATTTATTCATGTACTATGTTCTTTGTGATAAAGACTAAAAAAAATTAGATGTCAACAAATGTCCTGTATATATGCAAATGGTATACATATCTTTTTACATTAGACATTGTAGTGTTTGTTCTTTGTTCGGTCGTTCGAAATAAATCAATTTATTTGTATTCTTACAATTAGTATTTTATATCTTAGCATTATTTTTTTTTAAATTACCTAAAAAACTAGATACAATAGCATTAAAATACATTGTAATAATAATGTGAATTAAATAAATTACCTTAAATACTTATTAAATTCTCATTTGATATTCAATAATTTTTTTTGAGATTAAGATTACCTTGCAATGATGTAATACATATTTGAAATTTGTACCGGCTGCGATATGCAAATGAATATAGAGTTGAATTAAATCTAATTAAGAGTAAGATATATTTAGTATCTAATATCTATCTTCTTATCTATATATATAAAGACAAATGTCCTGACTGACTGACTGACTGACTGACTCACTCATCAACGCCCAGCCCAAACCCCTGAACCTAGAAACATGAAATTCGAGGGGTGTATTCCTCTCATGACGTAAGCACCCACTAAGAATGGATTTTTCGAAATTCGACCCTTAAGGGTGTGAAAAGGGTTAAAAAATATTTTCACGAATTCGTCAATATGTCTTAGGCCCGATGAGATATCGACTTGGTTCTTGCTTACGTAGGTCACCCATACAAATGCTCAAAAACATATTTCAGGATTTTGCCCTAATCAACCTCTAAAGGCGCAAATCTAGATTCAAAGGTGAATTATAGAACCCTTTGTATCTCCTGTAAATTAATTCCTATATAATTTTTTTCGGTTTTTATACTCAGCTCAACAATTACTTTTAAAAAAATAACTTGTTTCCTTATTCCACAATAAATTTATTAACAAAAATAGTTTTAAGGGTATGGGAGAATGGAAGAATTGCGAACATCTAAGGGAAAAGTTAAATAAAGCTGACGATTATTTATCAATTATAGAAATCTATTTCAAGTAATATTCCAGTTATTTGGCTTTAAATTACAATAATATTTATAAATTTTCAACATGAACAATTTTAAACAAAAAGCAAAACTTTGCCATTCGGAGTTACCCGCCGCACGCGGGGCAATGTCGAATCGTAGCTGGGGTAATTACGAACGAGTTTTGCTTATTGTTTAAAATTATAATTTATGTTAATAATCTGCCTTGAAAGAATCCAAGTATTATCTTTACCTTGAAAAAGTCAAAGTAATCAAGAGACACGGTAGTGCCTCGCGCCAAGTACGTGCAAAGCGAGACCGCCGTGGCTCTATTAACGCGACGCAACGAGTTGCGAGTACCCGAGATTTTGAGATCTCGATAACTAGCGAACGGATTAAGTTCCAACTAGGCTTAATGGATAGCTTGGACCAAACTCGTATAATAAAAGTGTTTTTATGTTTCCGCTACATGCCCTACAAGCGGAGATATTGCGATGCAAAACTAGAAGCTGAAAATTTACAATTAAGAAACGTCGTTCTCCATTTGCTGTGTTCGCCACCGCGGCCCCCTTCGCATCCCCCCTCCCAACCCTGTACAGAGTGGACCTCGCTTTAACTTACAATGCATACTTTTCATATACCAACTATTCTCTGCTTTAACAAATTATTTCTGTTTCGTTAACTTCGACGCTTAATATCTGTACAGCACATTCTCTGCTATAATAAATAAACTGTTCAATATACAAACGATTCGCTGCTTTAAATAACTTTTCTTCCTTCTTACATTGTCAAATATAACTTTGACACTCGGATTACCGCATTCTTTGATGCAATGGCTGAAATCGATTTTGACTCCAATAAACTTTTGTTTGATTGTAATGAACAATATTATCTCATGACATGATAAAGATGAATTAAAATTATGTTAGTGTTTGTTCGTACTTTTGCTCCAATTCTATCGCTTCAGATTTAAATTTCTTCATCGTATTGTTTATTTCCTCTGTTGTCTATGTACTAACTGATGTCTACAATAGGGCGAGAAGTCCTCCGGGGCGAAGCCCGGGTAACCAGCTAGTAATAATATATCTACATATATTATTGTTAGGTAACTATAGCGGTAACCGATATCGAACGTTTGACTGCAAACTTATTGCCTATAGCTGGAGAGAGCTGGAGAAGAATGATGGCATATCTCTCAAAAACATTTAATCTTGTGGAAGAAATGTCACGAATGAATCCAGCACTTACAAGATACTTGGAAAGTCTGATAAGTGCGATGCAAATCTGTTATAATTTATCAAATTTTTAGAGGGATTTTCCTGACCGTTTAATTTTTCCCACAACATGCCCGAAATAGTCTGTACAAACTGTTTGAATGCCGCACTGTTGAACTGATTCGACGAGTATCTGTGCATTTACCTAAAATTCACTGTGATTATCATATTATACTGTTAATGTTAGACGCAACATTTATTTATGAAAACAACAACTAACTATGGATTTTGTAAACTATGTTCTGTGATATTATGGAGTGGAAAGCTGAAAGTAAAAGAATTTTATGGAGCCGTACAACGTGTATATTAATACAACGAAAAGAAAATAGTCACAAAGCCATTGTCTTCTATCAATGTGGAAAGACGAAATATGTTCGTGCGTAATAATGCCAAAAAAATTAGTGGTAATTAAGTTGCAAAGTGGTAAGAATAAATACGTATAATTGTTAGATACATATTGTTCGGTGTATTACAAACAATTTAATTATTTATTTTAACGGAATTATACGATCTCGATACACAGTGTTCGGTACCTATGAGCTCTCTGTTTCAAGGAGCGATCGCGTATCTGTATATAATATTTTACGTTGGCATACTATTGTTCCAAAGTGCACATATAATTTATCTGACGTCTTTACATTTATACTTGAAAAAAAATCTATATATGGAGTTATTGAGTTTAAATTATAAACATTCCAATTACCACTGTAATCGAATGTAACATTTCTATGGAATATATATCATCCTTATAAGTAATCGCCTTTTAAAAGTTTTTACAAGGAATCTACAATTAAAAATTCAAATCCAGATATTGTATTTCAACCGAATCGTACGTAAACTTTTGAGGTAAATTAAAAGATACTGATACGTATTTTATAAAATTGTCGCACAACTGTTCCGGATGTTATGGAATTTTTTAGCGTATTCTATGCTACATGCAAATCAATTAGTTTGCATTAATATATTATTAGAGTTTAATGCAGCATTGAACATACACATTCAACTGTGTGTGCGTGCGATATATTCTCAGAAACGAATCACAAAACCTTGATATAATACGGTCACTTCTCTGAGCGTTGTATAAGAACTCTTCCTCACTCAAACGCTGATGCTAAACGCACAGAACGTATATGTACATAGCTAAACGTCATACCAGACGTGAAAACAGAAGCAAATCTCGACCTTCTGCAAAAGCCGCATTAAACATGAACAACTTACAAACAAAATGAGATATTTCCGTGCAACCGTCGATAAAAATCAAATTCTAATAAATTAATTTTTCGGATATACTTTCATTTTCTCGAAATCTTTAAATTAGAAAAATTTCGAAAATTAAAACTTACATGACGGAACGTTTTTTAAACGCTTTCTCACCGTCTCGCTTGTAATTGCTCGCACGAATTCGAAACGATTTCAGCCAGCCGGTCGTTCTGCAAAATTTCTCCTTTTGGCCGATGTCTATTGAAATCAGAGAGGACAATGATAGCGTATGTGAGTCGTCCTATAAATTGTCCTATAAATTTCCGGCTACCGATGTTTAGGCGCCCACATATTAACCTTGGGGTGAAAAGGTCGTATTACGGTATTGTTCGATCGACTGACCCTTCTTATGACCCTCTGCTGCTTATTTATCAGGGTACGACTGTGTCTGGACCCCTCACAATCGATCTCACATAGCACGAAAAAATGTAGAATTCGTGCGAACTGCCGTGCAAATAAGCACACATGTCCTTATAACCATAACGATGCTCTCTAATACAGTCTGTTCCACAAAAGCGTTGCGTTGGCTTGATATCTGGAAAAATAATTATTATTTTCAAAAAAGTCAAAAACAGCTTTGTGGGGCAGACTGTAGTGATTGCAGTTAAACTATTACCTCCTTTGTGTTATCGACACATTAATTATTATTATAATTAGATAATATTTTAAGTTTGTTAAAAACTGAACCTCATATAAAAACGTTATAAAATTATATATAGATATTAAAATAGATACAAATATAGTAATAAAAAATATCATAGAAAATCACAACACAAACATATATAAGAATATATAAAACAAAAATATATAAGAATATATACAATTTGTCATACATATAAAAAGAAAATTATTTTACCTAAGGAATTTTATACAATATAAATCCATGAATTGAAAATCCTGCCTAGTATTAATGTCAATTGTACGTAATTATATCTTATATCTTGTGCAGCATGTGCAAAATAAATTGCGCCAATTGCGTGCACGAGAAATGTATAAGACTTGAAACAAAAAGAAAAAGACGAATGAGCTTTCGTTCTTATAGAAAATATAAAAAAAACAGTGCGAAAAAGTAAATAATAGCCGACAACTGAGAAAAGTAAGATAAAGATTCAAGAAGTAACCGGAATATGCGGAATAGATATAACGATAGAATGAATTCAGCCCCTTCACGAATATCGAGAATTTTTTGATCCGCATAGGCTCCTAGCCCTAGGCCCGTATTCATAGTCCGTTCTTGTTTCAAGACCGTCTTAAATAATGTCTTAAGATGCTAATATGGCTCTGTGATTAGTTTATAACATCTTAAGATTGTGCTTAAGACAGTCGTAAAATATGTAAGATCTAACTATGAACACACACACCAACCCTAGTTAAGATGTTAAAGGATTGGCAAGAAGAGAGAATAAAAAACAATGAAGAAGAAAAAGGAATAATCTATAAAGCGCGATTCAAGCTATTGGACAACTGAGATCAAACCAGTTACTAATTAATAATCTCTTGTTGTAAGTTTGTTTTTTAGAAACATTTTAAATATTTTGAAAATAAATTCTATAATTTCTTTTTATATGCTAGAAAATTTTGGTGTAAAAAATTATTGAAACAAAAATTATATTTAAATTTTAATGATAATACATAAATAAGAAATTAAATAAATTATTAAATTATATAATTGTTCTTAAATTTCTAATTTTATAATTGATTAATAAAATAGTAATAATAAACATTAAATTGTTACATATAAAACTTTCCCTTAAAATTTCTAATAAAATAAATTACAAGTATTTACGTATTGTTTATGTTCTAGTTTATAAAATTATTACAAAATCTAATATAATCGATACATCGTTTATCTCTCTCTCTCCCCCCTCCCTCCTCCTAAAATTAAAGTGTCAAGTATCGCATAATATTCTTCTGCAAGTGACTCTGTGACTGATCAAATTCTGCTTGGCTTAATCGGTAATTAAATCATTTTTATCAACAAAATTGCTTACAGTAAAATCTCTAACTTTATAATTCGTTGTTTTTAATATAATTTTTTTCAATGTATCAAAAAAAACAGGTTTTATAATTTTATCCTTATTAATAATACATCATAGGTATTACCTGATAAATTATTAGTCAATAAATAAATTAAAAATCAGAGTTTGGTCAAAGTCACTTTTAATAATAAATGTAGTAAACAAACTTTTTTATCAAAATGACCAAGAAACGCTATATTTCCAATTTTTATTCGAAAAGCGATTCGGCAAAATTGTGTGATTCATTATACGTTGAAAATTAACGTAAAAACATATTTTGAGTCGTTCCACTACCAAAGTAGGCAGATGAACTATAAGAATAGGTCAAAGCCATCAACATAGGTCAGCTGTGTTGTTTGTCCTTAGAAAAGAACACCATTTGTGCGTTGCAGCCTGCGCTCCACCGCGTGACAAAGAGCCGGCCGACGATGATTCTCACAATGACAATAATCTATCGTGGATTGTCATTTCAAGTTTTATATGTATATTCAATTGAGTTTTTCATAATTGCAAATTCGCAATTAATAAGTTCAAGCTTGAGCTCTCTCTCTTGCTCGTCGCGTTCGGACAGAATCAAAAGTATTCCACATTTGTTTTTCCTAGATCTTATATTTATAATAATTACATATATACCGTTATAAATTTATATTCTTGTTCACAAAATAAAGAAAAATAAATAAATATTCGATTAAATATATATAAATGCATATTATAAATATATTATATTCATATTTCTTTAAAAGAAAAAGATTTGTAATACATCGTAGAAAATAGAAAAATGTTATTTAAATGACAGCTATTATTGCTTTAATTGTTACTCATTCGCGATAAAATAAATGCAAACAATTATCTTAAGCGAGCATTGTCCTTAATTAAAAACTACATTCCACACACATTCTTACCTGAATCTGAATAGAATAACATCGCTTGAACAGCTGCGCCCAACCCTTAATTTTTGCACACCTACACGAAAAATTTCAAGAAAAAGGTTCAGAATAATATTTTCTATCCACAATATAAAAAAAGACAAAAATATGTTGCATTATGTTAATCCTGTCTCACGAAGAA